>JASDQU010439172.1:2658-15569 GCA_032191745.1 Picea mariana | reverse complement strand
GAAGAAAGCACGATCTATTCAACAGTTAATCTATGTATATGATCAAGGAGTTATACAACAAAGTGAAACTAACTTTATGGGAAAGGGACACATTACTGTATCATATTGATAGAAAACAAAGATTACAACCTGAGCCTTGATGTTGCAAACTTCCTTTCGATGGACCTTAGCTCTGACACACACACTTGCTCACTTGCATGAAGAAGATCACCACCTTTGATAAACTTGGTGGAGTTCCCTAGCTGCTGTAGCTTCAGTCCTTCATACAATCTTTCATCAATTCTCCAATGTCTCACTTAACCTTGTTTGCTTCTAACATTTTCCATTAGAATCCCCTCAATATATAGGAGAGAATGAATTAGTTACTTGGATAAGAATGATCCCAAAATATCAGGAAATCCAGTACTTAGATAACCAGTCGAATGCCATCTCATCCTTCTAGAAGATTCCCTTCTAGAAGCTTCGAGAATTCATCTTTTTCCCCTCTTTAGAAAGAGTTCGCACCCTAGCAGTTAGACAGAGTGTGAACTTCTCGCACCCTGGCTTAAGGTAGCCTGCGAGAATAATGCATTCTCGCAGGCAAATGTATTAGCAGCCTGCGAACCTTCCTCAAAAATGTGATTTCTGGAAAGAGATGAAGGCAACTTTTCTCAGGAGAAAGTTCTAATGAAGAGCCTGAGTACACCATCATCAATACATCATCATGACGACCAAAATCATGGGTAACACTAGGGGGGATTTTGAAGAGCCATCGTCCGCTCCCATCATATTATCACGTTTACATCTTATCTCCCATTCATCTATCCCATTCCCCTAGTCCGGACATTAGGATGACCTATTTGTGGGGTTACACCTTATCCTGTGGGAAGAAGGGGCTAAAGGCCCAGGGGGTAAAATCAGTTGGTAAGAGATAAAAGCCATAAAAATAAAACCTAGAGATGCCTCACCCAGGGATCCCCGAGAAGGAAATAAAAATCCTCTCAATAAGAAACAAGAGGGACTCGAAGAAAAATAACAAAACAAGACCTAGCCAAGAGGATGGGGGGTCTCATCACGAGCCATTCCATTATGTTCATAGGTACCTAGCAGTATGACATTGCCATTATCTGGTTACCACGCCAGGGCAGTGAACTTTGGTTGCATGGCCAAGGGAAAGGGGGTCTCATCACGAGCCAGCCTTATCATCTCTGTGAAAGTACTCGTGGGTAACACTGTCAGCTTTGGTCACCATGCCAAGGCAGTGTCCTCTAGTTATACCTTGAAATAAAAGAAAGAAAAAGTAATAAAGAAAAGAAAGAATAAAGGAAATAAAGGGCTTGGAAAAATTTGCATCCATGACAGGTACAACTCGCCTCCTACAAAGGAATCCATGGATAATATCACCCCTATCTTCCACTATGTCTGGACATCCTTTGACCACACAACCTTGTGTTACATGGCTTGGATGATATCCTTTGGGAACTTTCCTTTTCTTATGAATGCTGGCCCAATAGGGCATTTTGTTTTTTTTCTTTAGCTTTGTATAGTAGGTCATTGTAATGTCTTTGAGCTATTAGATGATATGCTAGGGGTTTTATGCATACATTTGATAAAATTAATGATGAAATATGATTGACATTGCTATGATCCCAAGGACTAATGAGCCCATGGAGGGAAAAGTTTTTGATGTACAATACCAAGCCTGACGGACAGGTACCAAGTGGACCAGTACACATGGGGAGATGATTAGTTCAGACCTCCATGGGGCTAAAGAGCCCATCAGATGGTTTTTATGACCTCATCAGGGGCAAATACAGGACAGTGATTGGCCGAGCCTTTGCACGAGAGAAGAAGAAGGACATTTTCATCTAGGACGCCTTGGCTGAGCTCAACCCTTGGGGGTTGACCCACTGCAGGTGGAACGTGTCCATCTATTGACCCAGGACATCCTCTAGATGCCCTTGATGTCACCTCTAGCACATGGCAGTTTGACAGGGCAGTTTGGCACGTGTGGCAGAGTTTGGAGGCCCAGAGAGGGCCAACGTTTGTCATCTAGTGCTGTGATTTTCCCTAAAAAGGGCCAATGTCTCTCTCAAAGGGGCTAGATGTCTTGCTCATTGGTCATTTAGGGTTTTCTTTTAGCAGTTTAATGTAAAACAATATGATTTTTAGTTATTAGCCTTGTCGGTTGTTTTAATGACCTAATTTTAATTAAAGGTCATTGGATGATATAAATTGAGGATGTTTTCCCTCATTTTGACATAAAAAAATTCACTCACACTTGTGAGGTCTGATTTTTGCACCCTTATTGGGTATATTTGCTTGCTAAGTGACGCGCACTTGCTATTGGAAGGATATTTTTGGCATTTTGTGGCATTTCTCTCAAGGAAGGTTTACAACTAGGGTTGCTTATGCTTCTCTTCATGATATGTAAGTGAATTTTCTTGCAAAACTTCTTAATTGAATGGTTGTAAGTGTAATTTCTTGCATTTGCTTATTAAATTGCTGATTTAAAACCCTAGGTAACAAGCACATAAGTAGGTCATTGTTACATGTCCCCTTAGAGAGAGATTTTTTTTCAGCCATTGAAGAAGAGGGATTGAGCCTAGCCTTTCCTACACTCATCTTGCTTCTTCCCTTAAGCTAGTGTTGAAGTTTATACGTTGAAAGAGGGTGACATCCTAGGCCTAGGTTATCTACACCTAGGGCCTTCATTTTCTAGGTTTTGAAAGCCTTGTCCTTACAACACTTTCTCCCTTAGACTTATTCTTTATGTTATCCATTTTGCCAAGTTGACCTAAAGAAGGAGGAAAGAGCCCGAGGCCTTGCTTAAGCAACACCAGAGTGAGCCTCTTTTCCCTAGGGTTTTGATTCTAGGGCTCTACCTTTGCAGCACCATATAACCCTTCCTTCTAGTCTTTAAGTCATCATCCTTTCAAAACCTTGTGCCCTCTTCTTACTTGACTCCATATACCCTAAGGCACTGATATTTGATTTCCAATGTTGAAGTCTTAGTGTACAAAACATTTCTCAAAATCTTAAATTTTGAAACCCTAACTAACAAACTAACTTAATTAGGGCTGATGTCATAATTGGTTATTTCATCTTGACGCAACAAAAGTTGAATATAAGCAATTAAGTGATGATTTGGAGCATTTATTGATCAAATTGTTGATTGGATACATTGTAGGCTTGATCATCTTGATAGATATTGATGAATTGATGCTTATTCATAGTTAATTAACAAAAAATTAACTATATCTATTGCATTACATTGCTTATTGAATAATATTAGATAGTTATTGAAGTACTAACCCTTTGAGTTATAGCTTGCACATATATATTGTATTGCTTTTGTTTTGTTCTGGGTAGGTGTTTTCAATTGGGCATACACTTCATTATTGGCTATTTAGCCAGGCTATCTGACTTATGTGGTAACCTGTGAGGAGGAAACTTTAACCTTGCTTTATATCTTAGCCTCTTCAAAACCCCAGGTTGTCGGGGACGTCTCCCCGGGGCTAACCTCCCTAAACAGAAAGAACCTCCCCATTGAGGTGACATTGGGTGGGGAAGGTTCCTGTTACGCCAGTTTGATCTCAATCCCTTAGCCATTGACCTAAACTACAAATATGCAATAAAAATACCTTACACCATCTCCAAGGCTATGGATGATAATTCGTTTGAGCTCAACATTCCCCCTTTCCTTGGCCTACATCCACTGTTCAACGTGGATATCCTTCGACCTTATTTCTCACCATTATTGGACACCTCAAAGATATAAGGACAATTGAAACCATCCAAGCTCAACACTGACTGCATGCAACAAGCATCCAATGATCATATTGTGGACACACAGGTCAAGGGAAATCGCCAGGAAAGGATCCAACTTTATCGGAGTTGTCAAAGAAGGACAACTCCTACACCAAGGCAAGTGGCTCACTCGGGCCCAAATTCAGCATAAATTTCCTCATTTTATGGGGGAAATCAACGCAATGGAAACCATTTCTTCCTAAGGGTGGAGGATTGATCCATATGGATTTCGGTGGCCTCCCACCTAGTCCAACTGGTTCATTTTGGCAGTTTTCCAGTTTGGTATTTTTTTGCTAGTTTTCAGGTCCCCAACTCTCGGGGCCATTTTGAGGACCTAAAGTGTGTTTTTAGTGCTTGCCATAGTAAAACTATAGGCTAAGTCAAATTCCAATGGAAACATGTGTAGTCCTCAGATAGACCTTTCCAACGGGCTATCGTGTGCCTAAAATGGAGATCGTATGTGTTGGATGTAGGCCTAGCTAGAAAGAAAGGCTATTTTTGGAGGAAAATCATGTGGAAGACAACTGGAAGGAAAAAAAACACGTGCAAGAGAAGCAGGAAAAGCATACATGCAAGGAAGACCCAATGACGCTAGGGTTAGAGGTTTTGTAATGCATTGTAATGGATGGTGAGCTGAAGATATAAATAAGTAGTACTTAGGAGAGAGAGGAGAGACACAGGGGGATAAAAGGAGAAAGAATTGTAAGAACTAGATGAATCATTCAACTGGTGAGCTAAGGAACGAGTGAGTGACTCGATTTTGAGGTTTATATCATAGGCCGAGGATCCTGGTGTGGTCTAGTCAGCCTCACAAGGATCGAGGAGATTTTGGGAAAGAGGAAGAACTAAGATTGTAACCATGCGTAGCATGGGTTATTTCCAAACTATAATAAAAGTTTGAGAGACAGATCTTTGTGGATGTAGCCGAGGGGGGTGAACCATGGTAACATTGTGTTATGAGACTGAATGAATGCATCTTTGTCTCTGACTAGTTGATGAACATTGAATGAATGAAGTAACTAAGTAGATCTGGTATTTTTCATACATGCATAGAATAAATGTTATAACTAGATGTTAAATGGATTGAATAAAGGTTATGGCACACAAACACAGATCTAGATCAATATTGGGTTGCAAACGCCTGATTATTGCATCCACCCATAGAGCTATCTTGGGTGAGATTGTGCAGTGCACTCCATGTACTGTATTTCCCTCTGGTTTAACAGAGGGGCCGATAGGATTTAAGGGATTTTGTTGAGAATCTTTTAGTTCTGAACCAGGGTCAATCTATAGTGGTCATTGGGAATCAAAATACCCCATAAGGAATCCTCAATACCAATAGAATAAGAATAGATAGATAAAAGGAAAACCAACATGTGTGAACCAATCTAGTGCAAATATATATTCCTCCCCTTGATACATAATTCTAACCACCCCACCCCACCCCCCACACTCAACAATGTAACCTGCTAACTATATTTATTTAATGTATTAAATATACCCTTAAATCCTACATAAAATGCATTATATTCATTTCATTTGTTAAATTTTTAATCCCAATATGAACCCACATGGTATAATATTTCTTAACTAGTGACCCCCCTGTGCCTATATATGTTACTCATGATCATTCTCTCATTTAATATTAGGGGTATGAACAATACCATAAAAATATTTCCCTTAAATAAACATATAATATTTATAAACATGATATCCTATTCCTTTAGGAGACTATGTTGGCAAACTCAAAAATGGAATCCACACTGTCATCATTCTGAAAGGATTGGAAATTCAATTGCTTAAATTTAAATGTAAGAGTTGGAGACTATGTTGGCAAGCTCAAAAATGGAATCCACACTGTCATCATTCTTAAAGGATTGGAAATTCAAATGCTTAAATTCAAATGTAAGAGTTGGAGGTTTGGAGTTGAGATATAATTATACCTTGAAACTAACATCCTCTATGACTAATATATGTATTTTCATTTTTTTATATTATCTGGAAATAGGGAAAGAATTATCAATGGTAAACTTATAATGGGTCATATGTAGATAGAAAATTTTTCGAAGAAAATTTCTRTAAACCTGACTTSTTTTCCTAGGAGAACGTAATCATAGGAGGTATTCTAATTTTTTTTACAAGGAGGATATATATTTGGGGAACAACAACATGCATAGACTATAGCTTGGAAGTTTCTCAAGACAACATGGAGAAACTTTAGATTTGGAGAGAGGGGCATATCTAGATATTATACATATTTATAGTTTTAGAGAGGATCATGTTACATAAATAATGAGAACTCGGATGGTACTRGAAGTGTTTTTGACCATATTTTTATTCTCCTTAAAATGGAAAGGATGATAACAAACCATTGGGCCCAATTAAGTTCATTATAAAATGGCTAGAGGATGAGGAGTTTTTAAACTTGGTAAAGAATGAAAGGAGACCCGACAATGGAAATGAGAATGGTTCTATGTATATGTTATGATTTTTTGAGAATTTGAAAACGGTGAAGAATTGAACTATTTCCTATGCCATACAAAAATACAAGAACTCAAAATAGGACTTAGAATCTGTGAAAGAGAACATTTCCTTGATGTTTGATAAAAATGCTATATGGATATTCTAATAGGAGGACACATGCAAAATAAATGACCTAGAAGTAAAAAGGAAAAGGTTGTTGGACATGGACAAAAGAAAGTGGAGGATGGAAATTAAATACATTTAGATAGAAGAGAGGGATGAAAATACTAAATTATTCCATTATTATGAAAAATAGAGGAAGAAGAACATTAACACAATCTAGGAAATGAGAAAATGGGATGAAAAATGTTTATTAAGCTTTCAAGAGATAGTAGCACTTGGTGTATCACACTTTAGAAATCATTATAAGAGACACCAAGAGTCAATATTATAGATATAAACTTGATAACCTCCTACTTTCATAGTTTTATTGATGATGACATTAATGTTGAATCTATGCTAGAAGTCACAAAGGATGAAGTTAGACTAGTTGTGGTAGGAGTTCGAGAAAAGTAAAATCCCAATGCCAGATGGATAGACTATAGAGATCTACATTGGATTTTATGACCTAATTGAATATGACTTACTTAGAGTGGTATATGGGACAAAAACTTCAGGTAAAATGTTGAGGGCCTTCAATTCTACCTTTACAACTTTGATTCCAAAATCAAAAAAACCATCCCACTTTGAAGAAATTATGCCAATTTCCTCATGTAATGTTATTTATAAAATCATTGCTATGGTGACTAATAGTAAATTGATAATCCCACTTTGAGTAAATTATTCCAATTCCCCATGTAATGTTATTTCTAAAATCATTGCTATGGTCACTAATACTAAATTGATAATAGTACTATTAGACTCAATCTCTTCATTACATTTTGGATTGCTCAAAGACATATAGATTTATGATGTAGTTTGGATAGCCTAGGAAGTCCTACACACTATATAACATAAGAAAAAATTTACAATGATAATTAAACTAAAGTTTTCAAAATCTTGTGATAGATTTAACTAGTTTTACATTAGGATGATGCTTCTCCATGTAGGGATGATATTAGTTATGGTAAATAATTGGATATGGATACATCATTCCTTAGTTAATTTATTTGATTTAATAAATGGATATGTTTCCAAATTATTCATCCCAACTAGAGGACTTAGGTAGGGATGCCCTCTTTCAACACTARTGTTCTTGATGGTAGAATAAGGATTAAGTAGGACAATCTTAGAGTATAAAAGTATAGGGGCCATAAAAGGTATAAAAATTGGAATAACCTTATATCTAAATTGCATTTTATTTTTCAATGATTTTATCCTTTTCATGATATTCGCCCCAAAGAGACAAGTAAGTACAGAGAAATATTATAATTGTATTGGACAATGACAGGGATGGAGGTTAATGTACAAAAAAAAATAGATATAATATTTAATAGTGTTATAGAATGTTAAGTAATATCCAATCAAATGAACTACCTTAAGTATAATATCATAGATTTCAACATTGGATTTAAGTAATTGGGGTTATTAGATATTATTTTTGGGATTAACTGCGTAGTGTAAGTCATTAATCTATGACCCATATCCATGAGTATTAGTCGCAACTGACCAATAATATCTAATATCTTGCACTGTGGAAGCCCCTCTATGCTTAATTGGGGTTACTCAAACCTTATGAATACTATCTCGAGTATTAGGGATGGATTTATGAAAAGGTAAAGAAAACATTTTCTGTCTAGTACAATAGATAGTTGTCCCTAGGAGGTAGACTAAAATTAAGCCATTCTTGTACATTGATACTCACTAGCATATAACACAAAAGGAATGCTTGAAAGAATTAGGAAAATATGATTTGTGGTCTGGTAATAATGATAAATAAGGGTTTCCTCTCATAAAGTGGAACACTATTACTAAACTAGAATAAGAGGGAGGTTTAGGGATAAAGAATATACCTTTCTTTGGGAAATCACTTGTAGTGAAGAGTCCATGGAGAGTTTTTATTGGAGATTTTTTATGGAAACAAGTTCTTTGGAAAAATATGTTGATCCATTATCCTTGTATGAATGGGTTATACTCCCAAACAAATCCATTTCCAATTTTTCTATAGTACAAAACTTGATGTTACTCTCCCTTATAATGTTGGAAAATTGGTGATCATGGAGAATTGGGAATCRTGAGAAGGCGAGAATTAGGAAAAAACCTTGGATAAGGTGTATAGGAAATTATAGAATTCCTTGAAGCTATGAGAGGAACTCTTAAAATTAAAGGGATATTATTACTAGTAGGTGCTATAGACCTAAATCGATCCTCTATTTGGAATAAAGGATGGAAATAAAGTATTTTATTAAKAATTAATGGTCAAGAATGGATTTATTTGCAAAATTCAACTCAACTCCATTATACTTAGAGATAAGGATGACATGTTAGATTTTTCAAAGAACCCAATTTTAGGAATATACACAACCCAAATTGGTTATAAATCCATGTTCTTATATGTGGATCAAAGTGACCTTGTTTAGTGGAAGAGGAGTATATGGAAGATAAGTGGAAAATTCTAACTTGGGGCACCTTGCAAAGATTATGACGACAAGGTCCTATGTGGTGTATTTTTTGTAAAAATGTAGAAGAGATAATGGACCACCTCTTGATTCATTTCATTTCACAAAGGAAGTTTGGAAATATCATTCACTCTAACTGGAGGAGGATGGACCTCACATGAAAATACCCTTGTAGACTATTTCAATTATCGCTTCATAAATATTTAAAGAGTCATAGGGCCATTTAATTTTCAACATATTCAACTATCTGGTTATAAAGGAATTGATCYAAGTGGATATCGGTGGTCACCCACCTATTCCAACTGGATTGAAATAGTTCTTTGGAAATTTACTATTTTTAGYAGTTTTTTGATCCTAAACTTCTGGGGCCATTTTAAGGGCCTAAATGACGCTTTTKCATTATTGGGARCCTCAATGATTTTTGAAGGCATGATTGAGCCTATAAAATGAATATCCTATTTAATACCTTTCCAATGAGATATCATGCACCCCAAACATAGATCATATGCCAAAGTTATGCCCCCGAGAAGTTGATACTCTGAACTACCCAAGATAGGGTCCACAAACCTGTTGGATTTTCATCTTCGAGGGTTAGGGTTTTGGATTTTATTTATGCTGAAAAGGCCTTTGGATCCTCATTTTAATGATCATCTTCTTGCGAATGAGAATATCCATCACATCTCTTCTTAGAGATAAGATGCCACCATTCTAGTGAGTCATTCACTCTGTAATTTTTCAATTTATGTACATTCTCTCATTAATAAAAAATTGTGCATTATTGTATCTCTATGTTTATTGAAATATTTATGTGTATTTTTCAATATCTCTATATATTTCATTGTTATATATCTTCCTTCACTTAATTTTAAAAAATAATCTGGATCAATGGTATCAGAGAAGGATTCTCATTGTCGTTTATTAGTTGGGCCTCATGCTAGTTTCCCTTGAGGACAACCACTCTCATCAGCCCAAGAAACCTCCCAAGGTGGAATAAAAGAGAGACACATGAGCATGATATCCCATCAAGTTGTTGCTCGTGGAATCCCTCGCGCAATAGAGGAACTAGATGTTGGATAATTTTTCCCAAATCCTTCAATGTTTGTCGAAAATAATAGGTGCTTCTTCATCAAGAAGTCACTTTGGAGACACGTCCCCATTCAAGTTACACATTAATTTTGATATTCCCGTATTTGAGGGTCAAATCGATGTGGATGCTTTAGGAAAATGGTTAAATTTTCTAGAAGGTTATTTCTCTGTTCACAATTTTTTCAACAGAGAAAAGATCACCTTTGCGCTCCTTAAGGCTCCCCCCCATGTCAAACATTGGTTGGAAACTTACTGGGAGAAAATTTTCATAGAGTCTAGAATATTTGGGGCCGATCCCACTTTATATTTTTTTATTGATGCGGTCAAGGAGCAATATTACCCTATGGGAAATTATAATGACCAGTACATGAGATGGACCGTGCTGCATCAAAAGTAGGACCAAACAATGTCAGAGTTCACAAATACCTTCTATACCTTGTGCACCAAGCTTGGTATCAAAGACTCTAAGCGACATCTGGTTTTGAAATATCACGGGGCTCTACACAGGTACATCCAAACCAAATGGCATTTCTGGACATCTTCATCGGGAGTCACTTATAGATATGTTGTCAAAATCGAGCATAAATGTAAGAAACAGAACAAGAGAAAATTTGGGTCCGCAAATCCGCAACAACAAAAGTATGGTAAAGGAAACCCTAACACACAGAGCAATCAACCTCAAGAAAACCAGTCTAAGCCACATGAAAAGAAGGGTAACATGATGATGAAGAAGGACACTAGGAAGTGGTGCGAATTACACAAAATCCCTTGGCACAATAACTATGAATGTCACTCGACACAATAATTGGTGTTCGAGATTAAAGAAAAAGAGCTGATCCCCAACTTAGACTCTGATTCAAACACTAATAAAATGAGATAGATAATTGATTCATAACCCACTTTCATTGCCGTGACCACAACAATCCAGACATAAGAACTAGAGGATCCTAAGGAGGGAGAGTGCCTTTTCCATTCACATATGTGGGTGAAGGGGACCCCACTGCATTTTATTGTTGATAGCAGAAGCCATAAGAACCTCATCTCAATAGAGGTTGTCAAGCAGTTGGATTTTTCGACAACACCACACCCTCAACCATACAACATCAGATGGCTTTGTCAGGAACAATATCTTCGTGTCAACCAACAATGTCACTTGGCATATGACGTCAATCCCTTCAGGGATGAGTTTTGGTGAAAAATTGATCAAAACACGGTCCTCTCAGGTTACCAACAAAAGGTACCAAAGTAGTCTAGAGCACTGGAATTTTCATCTTCTTTAAGGGGAAGAAGTCTCACCTGAAGCACAACCAAGACAAGGAAAATAGGGAAGGGTAAGAAGAATACTTAGACAAATCTATACAGTCTCAAGTTCGTTGTTAGTCTTGCACAAGATAGATTAAACCCAAAACTGTCTAAACATTCCTATCTTAGATTACAAAAAACAAAGTTGTGTTGCATTCATAAAGAATATATATACAATTAAGAAGATCTGACATAAAGATAATATGAAGCTAGACAAACAAAATAATTTCAAAATTTGGGTCTCTCTTTGTATTAAAATCAGATGGTTCTTCTCAATTACATGACTCGACTGAGTTACAAACATAACTTAGACATGCTAAAGCTAACAACAAAAGACTATACTACTGAGAGACAAGATTATCCCAAACCCTTTCTCTTCAACATTACAACAAGACTTGACTATGTTGTAGCCTTGGTCTGGTTCCAAAACCCAGACTCTTAGAACTCTAGCTACCATTTACCCAAAATGGACAATAATTATTGACTAGATAGGATCAACAAATCGAATTACATCTCGATCTGAACCCTTTACAATAATATTCATCCTGTATATATAATCCAATTGAGATCTTCATGTTTGAGACTTTGCATGCTTTATTTTCTTGTTATGTTCTAACTTATTTCTTTATGTTGGTTTTGTGTTGTCCTTCCAACCATTTTCAGTTGCTTTCTTCATTTCGTTGTCCAACTCATCTATGACCTGCGCAACTTCTGTTTACCAAAATTGGGACTATAACATTCCTTGCGCAACTTCTATAAAAAAAAAGAATGGTGCAACAAGCTTTGACCACAATCCTTTACTCATCCTCAAGTCAAGTCCTTGGTTCTTCCATGGTCTTTGGATTGGCCTGTTTTCTTTCCTTTGCCTTATGTCTCTTCTTTGCTTCCATTTTTTGCTTGAGTTATTTCCTTTTCCACCTCTTCAAATGAAGGGCCCAACTCCGGGACCAGATCTAGGGCTCTCTTCCTTACTCCTTGGAAATTGATGACTTGGTCCTGCCACTTCCTGGAAAGGAGTGAAGCTTTGGACATGAAATGTCGAGTCACATTTGTAATGCATCCCTTAGGATTAGACGTGACCAGAGAGTTCCACTCTGATTCGGCTGTAGCATCTACCTGATGCATATGCACATATATTCTTCATATTTGACATGCCTTGGCCAAACAAAGTTATGGTGGTGATTCAACCCGAATGCAATGTTCCTTGTGTTCATCTTGAGAAACTCCAAGTTCTACTCCACCTTCTCCAAGTATTTTGGCAGATGATTCATCTCCAAATGCAACATTTCCACCCTTTCTCTTCCAGCTAATGAATTTGTCTTGATCCTCGGTCATGTGTGAAGAACATCCACTGTCTATGTACCATTCATCTTCTTCTTTACATTCTTCAGCGGTCAATGCTACTTGACAATCTTCATTGTTTGGAATATCTTTCCTTCTCCATACTATGGTTGTCATAGGGACATCTTCATTCATATATCTACAATCTCATGCTTTGTGACCAAGATAATTACATTTGTAGCATGCAGTATTTTTGTCCATCAATGGGGAAAATGAATTATAACTTATGTTGACAAATCCACGATTATTTCCATATCTTCTATTTACACCATTCGTGTTTCTTGCATATGTGTTCCTTTCATTGATTCTGCA
>JASDQU010439171.1:181713-200208 GCA_032191745.1 Picea mariana | reverse complement strand
TGCATGACTACTTTAATGATATGTAGATTCTTCCTTCCCCATCAGCCATGATGGAAGGGACAGGGCACCATGGCATGTCCATGCCCTTGTCTGCGGTAGAAGTTGCGTACTCTATAGTCTAGCAAGGTTCATCCGACCCTGATCTGACTCCTGCACCGGAATTAGATCCAGTTCTAGAGCCTGCCTGGGCTCAAGGTTCCCTTGCCACCACCAATTTCTTAGACTTGGTCTTGCCCTCTGACGAGGCAATTTTAGAGGCATTGAATGGTCCGGACAGACCCTAGGATGATCTCCATCATAGATCATACTTCCTCCTAGAGTTAGGAAGAATAGAGGCAGGAGAATTTGTGTTGACTATGACTGGAGATAGGTCTTGTCTTATTAATCCTCTGGCTATGCAAGAAGTTTATGCCAAGGGTAATATGGAAACCATTGCTAAAACGATACCTATTGATATATCTAGAACCCTTTGCGTCATGGAGAATGTCTTCATCGAAGCGGATTGTTCCCCTAAGGAGATTCAAATCTATATAGATTTATTTAAATAATTTTGTGACGTTTTTGCTTGGTCTTATGAGGAAATGTCAGGCATTGATTCAAGAATCATTGAACATGAAATCATGACTTACCCTGACACCAAGCCAATCCGGCAGAAGCTTCGTCTGGTTAATCCTTGGAAAGCAGCAGCTATTAAGGCTGAAGTAGAGAAACTACTCAAAGTTGGTTTCATCTACCTTGTCCAATTGACTCAATGGGTGTCGAATCTTGTTCCAGTCAACAAAAAGCAGGGTATGATTCATGTATGTATGGACTTCTATGATTTGAACAAGGCATGTCTAAAGGATAATTTCCCCACCCCATTTATTGACCAGATTGTTGATGAATGTGTAGGTTGCGAGGTATTTTCTTTCATGGATGGTTTCTTGGGATACAGTCAGATATAGATCAAACCCGAGGACCAACATAAAACAGCTTTTATCTATCCGTGGGGTATATTTGCTTATCACAAGATGCCTTTTGGCCTAAAGAATGATGGAGCCACTTTTCAGTGGACCATGTTTTTTTCTTTCCACGATCTCAAACACCTAGTCAAGGCTTATCTGGATGATTTAGCATCATGATATTGCAAGAGAGTTGATCATCCCACACACCTCCAACTTATCTTTGAGCGATGTCGCTACTATCGGATTCACTTGAATCCAAACAAATGCAATTTTTGTGTGACATTGGTTCATCTGTTATGTTTCATAGTTTTGACAACAGGGATCATGGTCAATCCTTTAAAGGTTGTGGCGATAGTTCAGTTTCCTCCCCCATGCACAGTCCCTTAGCTTCAGAGTTTACAGGGAAAATTGAACTTTTTACAGTGTTTCATCGAAAACTATGCCAAGATCACAAAAGGGTTCATGTGTTTACTAAATAAGGACATTCCTTTCCATTGGGACAAAGCCTCTCAATTCTCATTTGAAGCGTTGAAACGCACCCTCACGTCTGCCCCCCTGCTTCGGCCACCCAATTATAATAAAGATTTATTATTGTATTTGGTTGGTGTAGAGTCGACCATCGGCATGGTATTGGTTCAAGAGGATGATTTGCTTGAAGAGCACGTGATTTATTACCTAAGTCGAGGTCTGGTTGGACTAGAACTCAACTACTCCCATGTTGATAAACTTTTGTTGGCAGCAGTTCATGTTGTCCAATGGTTCTGTCACTATATCATGTTTCGCAAGACCACCATCATTGTTGTTGTGAATCCATTCCAATATGTGTTGACACAACGCGTAATCAATGGAAATATTAGTAGATGGATAGTTATCCTCCAGGAATTTGACTTGGATTTTGTTTCAGCGAAATCCAAAAAGTCGTTGGTCTTTGCAGAACTCATCTCGGAACTTTCGGTCGATTCAGGTGATGTTATACCCGAAGAGTCACCTATTAAAGGAGATATGTTTTTGATTGCATCTTCGGATCCTTGGTATGGAGATATACTAGTCTATCTCCATACTTTGAAGTGCCCCTCTTCTGCTTCTCGTGACAAGCGTCGACGTATACTCCATCAGGAAAAAAACTATCTTATTCTCGAAGACAATTTGTATCGTCGAGGTATATATTGCATCCTTCATCGATGTCTCACCCATGAAGAAGTAGAACTCATACTTAACGACTACCACATTGGAGCATGTGGTGATCATTTGTCTGGGTTGGAAACAACCCAAAATATTCTACAAGCTAGTTACTATTGGCCGACATTAATCAAAGATTGCGTTGAATCGGTCAAGAAGTGCCACCCATGTCAGATATTCTCACGGAAGATGAGGGCACATCCTACTCCCATGTTTCTCGTCATCATAGTTGGCCCCTTCACCAAGTGGGGGATTTATTATACTACATGCCACCCCTCTTCAGGTAGGGGGCACCGTTATATCATCGTAGCAGAAGACTACTTTACCAAGTGGGTAAAATCTATGCAAACGTTCCAGGATGATGGAGAGACAACAACTCTCTTCTTGTTTAATCAGATAATAGCAAGGTTTGGCATCCCGAAGGAGATTGTCACTGACCATGGCAGTCACTTTCAGAACAAAATGATGTTTGAATTAACATCAAATATTGGGTTGAGGCAAGAACACTCATCACCTTATTACTCACAAGAGAATGGTTAGGTGGAAGTTGTGAATAAGTCACTCAAGACCATTCTACGGGGAACGATCAATTCGGCCAAGTCAAATTGGCATTTGATGTTATACTCAACATTGTGGGCCTACCAAACGTCTGTAAAGACTGCCACTGGTTTCTCACCTTTTCAACTTGTTTACGGGTTGGAAGCAGTCTTGCCTATAGAATGCCAAATCCCATATCTTAAGTTGGGAGTACAGTTATTGCCAAACACTTCACCGCTTGAGGAATGCTTATTATAATTCTAGCATCTCGTTGAGAAACAACGTGATGTAGCCTTGGCTAATGAGGCTCACAAGCAAAGAGTTAAGTTTCAGTATGATCGGTTCGTTCATCCTCGGATTTTCTCTGAAGGTGACCTTGTTCTGGTCTATGACCAAGATAAGGATCCCCTCGAGGCAGGAAAGTTCAAACCTATGTGGTTCAGACCATTCATCATGAAGGAATTTTTAAAGAAAGGCGCTTATCGTCTAGTTGACTTTGAAGGGAAATATTTAGCAGAGCCTAGAAATGGGCTCTACCTCAAGAAGTATTACTCGTAGGTGGGTCACCTTGGGTGACTTCTTGTACATATGTATAGTTCTTATACATTTTTTATTTTTTTCTTGTTGGTCTTGTGGATGTGTCATTTTGATGTCATCTTTTCACTGTGGCAGATGTCAATCGAATCAGACGTGTTCGTTGGATTTGCGGATGGTGCGATCCGACACACTCAAAGTCTTGCTTCTGCAGCTTGGGTGATTTTCACACCTCAAGGCCAGTTGTTATCTTCTGGAGGAATATTTTTAGGTGACGCCACAAACAATGTTGCCGAATACAGTGTAGTGATAGAGTTTCTTTGTGATGCCTTGTCGCATGGCATCTCTTACCTTCGGGTCTACCTAGATGCACAATTGGTTGTGTCCCAGTTAAATGGGCTTTACCGCGTTTACGATCCTACTCTACCTTGATGATTCCTTAGGGTATGTCTCTCAGAACGTTGTTTTGATTACATTACGTATATATATGTTCCTAGGAGATTGAATCAAATGACAGATACTCTAGCTAATCAAGTATTAGATTGGCATATTGCACACATGTAAAGAAAAAGCACACACATACACATGTAAATACATTTGTAAATAAATGTAACCCATAAGACATAAAAAGATGTATATATATCGAAAGTATCAGAGTACATAGGTGGGCGCAAGTGCCTCAAAAAATAATGAGTCTAGTATATAATGTGGGGCTTATGCCCTCAAAAATATACAAAGAGTTCCCTCGACACAAAAATGGCCCACCCTAAGCTAAGCACTAGGCTGGTTGGCCCTGCCATAGTGGACTAGAGAGTTTTCCAAACGTCGAAATAGCTGGACCCAAATCCATGGAACCCCAACAACATAAGCTACATAGATGGTGGGAGATCCTCGATCTCAACCATAGGCACAGTACGAGTGAGTGCGGACAGTTTCCGCTCCACTCATCTCAAAACTCTCTCAGCCTCTCCGGCTGGAGGTACACCCACTGTTGTTGTTGGTCCGGTGATTGTTGCTACTACCTCTGGTCGTGGATGGCGCCTGCTCCGCTCAAAATCAGTTGGATGCACTGGTCCCACATCTATACATAATAGATACATAGTTTTCAGGTGCTTTGGTACAGATAAGAAATGATATATATAAAAGAAATAAAAAATTTAAAAACTTTTAAAGAAAAATTTACCTAATTCTCCTCACTCTGCTCCGGGAGGTATGGGCATGTCAGGATCTCTAGAGAAGTTGATCTTGGCATAGGGTTAGTCCTCTATAGTTGGAATCTACCAAGACCACTAGTCAAAAAATGTATCATCGAAGGCATCGATGGTCCTCCCTCCCCCCTGTCGTGGAAACAATGTTGCCCACATGCACACTATTGGGAAGGAGGCCACGTGCCCCCGTATAGTCTCTTGGGGACTAAGACTGGGTAGCCTCTTGAAGAAGAAATACCAAAGAACAGTCTCGAACCCAAAGTTCTTATTTTTCTGCCCACGACACTATGTAATTTTTCTATTCATGCACTCTAGCATGGTTGTACTCCAATCGAACACTCGTGCATTTAAGCATTGTACCACACAATGCATATGCGCCTGGGAGGCCTGATGTAAATCCATGGATCCAGTGATCTGCCCAATAAGTAAAACTATCACTTTCAATGATAGGTTAGTGATTTTTTGGATCGGTACCTGGGAACCCACTTTATCTGTCCTGGCCTCACAGTGTTGTTCGATCAACTCGAAAATGTTGTGAGGCCTAGAGGGAAAAGAACGAGGGTTGACTAGTTCCCCTCTCCTCGAGAGGCCAGTCAGAAAATAAATATCTTCAGTTGTTGGAGTCAATCACTGTCCCTCGATCATAAAATCTTCTACATCTGGGTGTCAGTAATCCACCAAGGCATTCACAAGTCAAAAATAGTTGGTCCCTCTGGAAATAGTTTTAACGCATTGTTTTAACACAGTGACAACAGCGGGGTCTTCCTCGACCATTGAATCAATGTCCTCATGCTCTCTCTCTCTCCAATGGGCATACATCCTACAAAATGACAGGTTCAAAGGAGAGTCAGGCATCGATGGTCCTCCCTCCCCCCTGTCGTGGAAACAATGTTGCCCACATGCACACTATTGGGAAGGAGGCCACGTGCCCCCGTATAGTCTCTTGGGGACTAAGACTGGGTAGCCTCTTGAAGAAGAAATACCAAAGAACAGTCTCGAACCCAAAGTTCTTATTTTTCTGCCCACGACACTATGTAATTTTTCTATTCATGCACTCTAGCATGGTTGTACTCCAATCGAACACTCGTGCATTTAAGCATTGTACCACACAATGCATATGCGCCTGGGAGGCCTGATGTAAATCCATGGATCCAGTGATCTGCCCAATAAGTAAAACTATCACTTTCAATGATAGGTTAGTGATTTTTTGGATCGGTACCTGGGAACCCACTTTATCTGTCCTGGCCTCACAGTGTTGTTCGATCAACTCGAAAATGTTGTGAGGCCTAGAGGGAAAAGAACGAGGGTTGACTAGTTCCCCTCTCCTCGAGAGGCCAGTCAGAAAATAAATATCTTCAGTTGTTGGAGTCAATCACTGTCCCTCGATCATAAAATCTTCTACATCTGGGTGTCAGTAATCCACCAAGGCATTCACAAGTCAAAAATAGTTGGTCCCTCTGGAAATAGTTTTAACGCATTGTTTTAACACAGTGACAACAGCGGGGTCTTCCTCGACCATTGAATCAATGTCCTCATGCTCTCTCTCTCTCCAATGGGCATACATCCTACAAAATGACAGGTTCAAAGGAGAGTCAAATGATCCATTTTTAAATTTTTCATATGTTTGAGGATGTACGCGGGTTGTATTGAGGACAGTTGTGTATGTACGCGGGCAGAATTTTCACTGCCCACGTGCATACGTGAGTTGTTCTTGGATAGTCCATGTACACATAGGGCCGACCTTTTTAAAGGTGTGAGCCCCTCCAAAAAACAAAAATAAATGAAAAAAGGAAAATTGGGAATGCAAGAGGGACTATATTGTACTTACTTGGTCCAAGCGGAAGTTTATTTCGTCCACTGAAGCTCCCGGAATCAACTTCTTTCACAAAGGGGTGTTTTTGGCTTTTTGGTCAATCCTCAATTTGCAATGGTGATAATGAGCTGCCAGCTTCTATTTATAGACCTTTTTGGCTCTTTTTGTCATTTTTTGACCCCCATTGTCATTTTTTCTGGCTTGAAAATCATGTAACGTGGTTCTTGAGTTTCTCATTGGATGTTATGATACACTTTACTTTTGGTTCGGTGAACTTTTTGGGAGTTGGGGCACTTTTATGGTCCTTCGGTGAAAAGTCATTTTTTCCAACTTTGTGCATTTATGTTAGGATTCCACCTCCAGTTGTTGCACCTCGTTGTCTTTTTCTCTTTACCATAGGATCAACCCCACCGAATTACGACACAGAACTGTCATTGATACTCTAGAAGTGTCGGAATTTAGTGGTAGAGTCTACCCTCACATGGATGCCCTAGGTAGATCCTAGTTGCATTTTGGTGTCCATGCCGTCGCTAATGACTATAGGATCGGGAGTCCTTTTAGTCTTGTCTTGATTACAAGTTTGAGCCTTCACATGTCTGATATATTGTCACTCTTGGCCTCACCCTCAGGACTCCCAAAAAGCAAACGAGTCTTCTTTTAAGCCCTTTTCAAACCCTCTAAACATGAAAATATTTATGAGTGATCTTGTTACCTTTCACGCTCGCCAAACTAAAATTTGAAGGCACGTTTGTCCGGCGGTAGTTTACCCCTTTTTTGGTTCGGATGGTCAATTGTACGAATAAAGGTATACTCTAGGAACTTCGGTTCGGTAGAAGAGTATTCTCAGGTATAAGTTTAACCCTTTTTTCAGGCCTGAGGGACTAAATTTACGAAAAAGGAACCCCCACGGAGTCCATAGTTAAGCTCTTTTTAGACTCTCTAAAATTGAAAAGATTGTCGAGTGACCTTGTTCTTTCACACTAGTTAATTGGTTCAGAAAAACATCTACTGGCATGATTTTATCCCTTTTTCCGGCCTATAGATTAAGGAAGAAAAAGGTACACCTCGGGAGATTCATCTCACCAGGAGAGTTCTCCTCAGTAAATTTCACCTTTTTCGGGCTAAGGAGACTAAATCTAAAAAAAGGCGGTGAGTCCATAGTTAAGCCCTTTTCCGACTCCTTAAAATTGAAAAGATTGTCGAGTGATCTTGTCTTTATCACACTCATTAAAATGGTTTTGAATAGATGTCTTCTCGGTGATAATTTATCCCTTTTTCGAACCGACTAGACTATCTTCGAAAAAGTTACCCCAGTGGAGTCTTCCTTTGCACTTTTTCAGACTCTCTAAAAATGAAAAACCATTGAGCTTACCTTCTCTGGGATCATTTAAAATTACATTGAAGGACGTTATCATTGTGTCATGTTAATTTCATTTGCATTCCTATGTCTTTGGACTAATGTCGGCTCCATGTGGCTCTCAACTGAACCTTTGAAGCATGCCTTATATGCAAGCCTTGTAGCACTTTGCCTCTGCATCTTGACACCTTGACCCATGGAGGAATTTTCCTGAGTGTCATTTTCCTACACATGTTTCCTTTCTCTGAGCATCAGTATGCTCCTCGCTTGGAACTAGTATGTTTGTGACACTCGTTCCTCCTTTGTAACGTAGCATTATTTTATTTTTTTTCAAGCTTTCAAAATATTGAAAAAGACAAAATAATCAAATATACCCCAAAAAGAGGATGGCAAAAGTATTTTCTTTTTATGGTAGCACAATGTGTCATCCTTGGATAAAGCACATCCTTATGTTTGTTCATCAAGATCTGGGATTTAATATGACCTTAGGGATCTTTTCTCGTAAAATAGAGTTGTGTCCTCCTCCATTTGGTTATTCTTCCAAACATATGGAGAGTTTGTGTTGCCTCTTGCATCGTAAACTTATGTCAATTTCATTTTTCCTGAGTCTCATCATTCATCGTGCTATTTTCCAAGGTAAGTTTTACCCAACTTGAGTCGACCCTTCTGTAGTTTTTCTCTTTTCCTCATGCCCGGCCATCCTGAAATTCCAATCAAAGTCTTTGTTAAAAATCAATGAAGTTCTCTACTTGATCACCAAGATCCTCTTGTTTGTTCCCCGACAAGTCGTCAAAGACCTCTAGGTATTGAATATGTACACTCACATTACACTCCTTCCCAAGTTTAGAATATCTTGAAGTTGTTGCTCGATCTTTGAAGACCTCATCTCAAGCCATCAGGCGTCGTTAGCTTCTTGAAGATGGATACTATTCATGTATATATTTTGATTTTGAGATGTAGATCTATTGTGTACTGTCTGCGGCTACATTTTATATAGTTATATGACATGGATATACAGTGTATTTTATTGGAAGCCATGATTTATTTCATCCCGAGCATGGGTATGCCCACCTCGGTGAGAAAATTGTTATTTTTCATATGGCACCTCTCAAACTCGGGTCCCAGGCTCACTCGCTTCGTATGTTGGTAAATATTTGTAATGTATTTCAGCCATCAGATGCTCTTCTGACCTCACACATTAGGGGGAATCTGTTATAACCCTAATTTGCACAAGACATGCATACCTAGCAGCAGGCAATCTTACTTACTATTTTTTCCAAGCCAATACTGAATAGCTCTTCCTAAAAAACAAATTTTTGAATATGTACCCGCCCTACACCACTACTGCCCGCATATGTATGCTAGTTTCACCATTACTACCCACGTACATACACTAGCTGCAACATTGCAGCCCACGTATACCCACAAAAATTTCAAAAAATAAAAAGTTGCAAGGGAATACGGGCTTTTGGGTAGTTTCCTAACCAATTGACCACCCATAGCCCGTCACCCAACTGAATAAATATCTTTTTGGCATATAAAAGAAGGTGTTGGGGTCCCATTCTAAGGAGAAGCATGAAAGCAGTGAAACTCTACCCATTTCATAATCCCCCCTTGCCCCAAGAATTTGCAGCCACATTGTGAGTTTGAGCCAGAATTCCCCATTCTTTCCCTTTTTCCTCATCCGTAAACCTATGTCTATTCTCTAGAGAGAAGTGTGAGAGAAGAAGGATATGTGGAAGTAGTTGGATCTTGGTGAAGAGGAGCCCAGGACCAGGTTCTAGGAGCAGTCATCGATCTCGTTTTGTAAGTGACATTATGAGATTAATATAAAGAAGTACTTTTGTTGTCCTTCCATATGATGTGTTTTATCTCTATGTACGATTTATATTTTGTTATGAAATATAACCCATTAATCCATAAATAGAATGCTTGTTCTCATTTTCTTGTTTGTCTTTTGGTGAATGCAGGTCAGTCTTGGGAGGAGATTTGCAATCAAGAAACAACCAAATGCATTGGGATCGACACCGGACACGGAGCTCAAGGTAAGACTATCGGATCCCTATACTTTGTACTTTATATATGAATGTGGGGTGTTGTTGAGATAGTTGTTAAAAGTAGGAGACTTTAGACGGTTAGCTCTGCCTGCACTTTAGAACCCTAGTGTAGTCCGTAGGGGGGGTTTCCCACTATAGCACCCACTAGAAAAAGAACTTCAAAGTCACAGAAGAAATAATGGAGAAAGAGTAGGTTCATGCGTAAGAAGTGGTTGTTTAACCAAGAATAGTGGTGTTCTACAATACTTCCAATCACCTAGGATTGGTAGAATTTCTCGATTGGTCTGAACTTTTCCATATTTATAAAGTTGAGAATTATCCTCCTTTTCTTTTTTTGGTAGACTTGATGGATGTTGACGATAAGGATGGATATGTTTATCCAAAATTTGTGAAATCCTTGGTCCTACATGTTGGGTTGTTATATTCTTTGCAATGAAATTTGAGTTGAGGTATATCGACTAGTGGTCGAAGGTCGAGGTGGATCGACAGCAGTTCAAAGTCGAGGTAGATCAACAACAAGTCGAAGGTCAAGGAAGTCGATCGGATAAATTCAAAGTCAAAGATATTGATGAAAATTCAACCGATAAGAGGTCAAAGTGAAGGCATGATATGACCGACTAGAGACCAAATGAAGGACCGACCGGTAGTCGACTAGTAACCCAACTTGGATTCAACTATAACAGAATCTCGAGATTTGCGAGATTTGTAGCCAATGATATGTATGGATCTGTAACCGTTTTTGGGCACCAATATTTAGGGTTTTTCATGTTGTAAATCCTATAAAGAGGTGTGTTGTAAGGTCGTAAAGGTTAATGTTGTAATGCACTTATGCGAGTTAATGCATGTGTAATTGTAGGTTGTTGGTCATGTATATGTAAGTCTAATTGGATACAATGTTCTTCTTGCATGTGAAAGAGGGTATGGTGTCAATTGTGTCTTAGGTGTGGACCAAGATTAGACATGTAACCTTTTATTCTGATTGAATAAAACAAAAACAGAGCAGAATGCTCAAAGGAATGTTGGTTTCTCTTGGTTAAGGGTTTCAAGGTAAAATCTTGGTGTACTATGTGATCATTTGTTTCATTTATGTTCTTGATCAAATTCTTCTTCTCTTCTGATAGGATTAGTGTGGAAGTGCCCTGCATTTCCTGACATGTGGTATCAAAGCTTAGATTTTCACTAACAAGTAAGTGTTCAGAGTGGTGTTATGCTTTAGCAAGTATATCAAATCTTGATTTTCCAATATTGAATTTGAGAACTAAACCCTAGGTACAGTAAGAGTCGTAAGTCATAAATTGTGTTAAATATCATGGTAAAGAATGGTGAGCAGTTCCAGAATAGAGATAGAAAAATTCAATGGCTAGAATTTTGAGCTTTGGAAGCTTAAAATGGAAGATATTTTTGTAAATCAAGAACAATGGACTATGCCCAGGTACCCATCCGACAAGAATGTCGACGGAAGAATGGGAGAAACTTGAAAGAAGAGAAAAAAGTACGATTCAGATTTGTCTTGCAGATTCGGTGCTACTGAATGTCTTGGGTGAAGATTCAGCCAAGAAACTATGGGACAAGCTGGGAAGCTTATACTAGTCGAAATATATGGTAAATAAGTTGTTTCTCATAAAGAAACTATATCTTTTGAGAATGAGTGATCTCATTTCAATGATTTAGCATTTAAATGTGTTTAATACCATGTTAAGTCAGTTATCATCTATGGATATTAAGATCACTGATGAGGAGAATTGTATTAGCCTGTTATGTTCTTTGCCAAACTCCTGGATAGCTTAGTCGTGGATATTGGGAGTGATACAACCACACTAGCACTAGAGGACGTGGTTGCTTCTCTTATATCAGAATAAATGATAAGGAACAACATGGAAGGATCGACCAAAGATTCTCTGGTAGTGAGAGGTCGAATGGTAGACAGAGGTAAAGGCAGATTCTCTGGTAGAAAGTTAAAGTCGAAAGGTAGATCTAAATCTCTGGTTCAATCGACGCAAAGATGCTAGAAATGTGGTAAATCTGGGAATTACAAAAAGGAATGTACATCAAAGGAAACATAAGTCATTGTTGGATCCGATGAGAAGCATTTGGCTGAGAGAAAGATGACCTCAGAAAAGGGAGGTGATGTGTATTTGGCGTCGACCAGTACACATTCAGATCAAGATGTTTGGTTGATTGACTCAGGAGAATCCTATCATATGACACAACATAAATAATGGTTATGTGAATATGAACAATATGATGGGGGTGATTTGTTCTTGGGGGATGAATCGACAACCAGAATTGTTGGATGAGGAAGAGTATGACTGACACTGCAGGATGGAAGGAAAAGAGCCCTTCCAGATGTGTTGCACATTTCAGGTTTGGAAAGAAACATGATATATGTCAGCAAGATGAGTGATGTAGGTTTTCATACTCTGTTCCAGAAGGATTCATGCAAGATGGTCAGAGGTGTGATGGTCTTAATGAGAGGAGTTCGGATTGGTACCATGTACAAGATGTTAGGGAATTTTGACTCGATTGGATGCAACAACATCCTTGCTCCTGAAATCAAATCGACTACGACTCAACTCGATGTTGACACAACGTGACTCAACCTGAGCCAAGTCAGTTCAAATCAACTAGATAAGACATGATGATATCGACCCGACCAAGTTATGGCACGAGAGGATGGGACACATTGGAGAAAAAGGAGTTTGCGCTATGAAAAGAAAAGGCATGGTCGAATTTTTTCCTAAATGTTATTTAGAAGTCGAATTTTGTGAACATTGCATGTATGGAAAACAAAGTCAAGTGAGGTTCCCATCTGAAGCAACAAAGGAAAATGGGATTCTAGAGCTAGTGCATAGTGATGTGTTTGGCTCAGTTACAGTGCCTTCACTTGGTGTATCCTTGTATTATGTCTCCTTCATAGATGATTTTTCTAGGAATACATGGATATATTTCTTGAGGAAGAAATCATAGGTTTTCGAGAGATTTAAGGAGTTTAAAGCTCTTGTGGAAAACTAGACAGAAAAGAGGATTAAAGTGTTGAGGACTGAAAATGGTGGTGAATTATGTGGAAATGAATTTGATCATTTATGTAAGCATTGTGGCATAGCATGCCAAAATACCACACCATATACCCCACAAAAAAATGGAGTTATCGAGAGAATGAACAAGACGTTGATGGATAAGGCAAGGAGCATGCTCAGTGGTGCTAAGATCGCACAAGAATTATGGGCATAGGCATTCTACACTGCAAGATATATGGTAAATATGTCTCCTTTGTCGATGCTAGTCGAAATGACTCCAAATGAGGTATGTTCAGGTAAGAATACTTTGGTGGCACATCTCAAAGTATTTTTCTATGATGCATTTGTGCATGTTCCCAAGAAAAAGAGGAGCAAGCTAGACAATAAAGCATTCAAATGTATTTTCATCAGATATAAATACGGGTTGAAAGGATATAAGTTATGTGATCTTGCATCAAGGAGAATAGTGTACAGTTGAGATGTGATCTTCAAAGAAGTTAGAGGTAAATCCGAGCCTGAAAAATTTGTTCATACCGAGAACAATCCTAATATGGTGCAGTTTGAACTGAGAAACAAAGAATATGATTCAGATGAGTCGATTGAATCTGAGGAAGAGGTGGAGCAACTGAATCTGGTGGTAAGGAGGTCAGAAAGAGTAAAGAAACCAGTTGAAAGGTATATTCTGCCCAACTTCCATTCTGCATTCATGCTAACTGCCATCGACGATGAGCCCAAGTTGGTCGGTGAGGCAGTCGACTCGGCAGAGGGTAAACTCTAGAAGGATGCCATGGTTGAAGAGATGGAATCCTTGTACAAGAATGAGACATGGGATTTAGTCAAGTAACCTAGTGGAATAAATCTCGTTGGTAGCCAGTAGGTGTTCAAGAAGAAGATGAAGGATGCAGGACAAGTCGAGAAGTTAAAATCTCAACTGGTAGCGAAAGGTTATTCCCAATTCGAGAGAGTCTAATTCGGTGAGATTTTTTTCCATGTTGCAAAATTAACTTCCATTAGAATACTAATGTCTATGGTTTCATCATTCTATCTAGAGATAGAATATATGGATGTGAAGACAACGTTCCTACATGGGGACGTGGAAGAAGAAATGTACATGAAACAGCCTGAAGGATTTGTAGTAAAGGGAAAGCAAGAGTTGGAGTAAAAACTCAAAAGATCCCTTTATGGTCCAAAGTAATAACCAAGGATGTGGTACCATATGTTTGACACTTACATCCTTAGTTTGGGATTTGTGAGAATAAAAGTTGATCACTGCATATATTCCTAGGAAGAAGGTGGGTGTTTCATATATGTATCTTTGTATGTCGATGACATGTTGTTGATTGGAAACAACATGGACACAATAAAGGAGGTGAAGAAGCATATGTCCTCCAAGTTCGACATGAAGGATCTCAGTGCAGTTAAATTCATTATGGGATTGGATATTAAGATATATTGAGCCGCTAGAAAGATCTGGTTGAATTAGACAAAGTATATTGAAACAGATCTAAAATGGTTCAACATGCAGGATTGCAAACCGATGAAGGTTCCAATTCTAGTGGAGAAAGGATTATTGTTGAACAGTGTCCAAACACACAGGAAGAGATAGAGGGCATGGCATGTGTTCCCTATGCAAGTTTTTTTGGTAGTATAATGTATGTGATGGTCTCCTCTCGACTAGAAATTTTCCATGTAGTGGGAGTGTTGAGAAGGTACATTTCGACACCTTGAAAGGAGCACTAGACAGTTGTCAAGAGATTATTCAGGTATTTGTGTGGCACAAAGGACTATGATATATGCTACCAAGGAAAACCTAGAGGTGACATTGGTAAAGTAGGTGTACATGGATTTTTCGATGCCGAATGGGATGGAGATATGGATCGACGGAGGTCGACCATCAGATATCTCTTCAATATGTTCAGTGGTTCAATAAGCTGGATGAGTAAGCGACAGGTGGTTGCAGCCTTGTATACAACAGAAGTTGAATACATGACAGCCAGTCATGGAAGCAAAGAAGTGGTATGGATTCAAAGGTTGTGTTCAGGAATCGGGTTTGAGAAGAGAGATATGAAGGTGATTTGTGACAGTCAAAGCACAATATTTCTTGAAATTGACCCTTCTTATCATTCAAGGACTAAGCACATTGATGTACAATACCATTTCGTAAGAGATATGGTGGAAAGTAACAAGGTGCTACTGGAGAAAGTAGACACATTGAAAAACATAGCAGACTCATTGGCCAAGTCTGTGAGTGTTGTGAATTTCTCTTGGTGTAGAGAGGCAATGGGCATTGTTTCCCTAGGTCTGTGAACAAAATTTCATGAATCTCTTGTTTCAGCAAAGAAGAAAACAAGTGGGAGAATGTTGGGTTGTTATATTATTTGCAGTGAAACCAGTCGATTTGAGGTAGATCAACTGGTGGTCGAAGGTCAAAGTGGATCGACAGCAGGTCGAAGTCAAGGTAGATCGACAACAAGTCGATGGTCGAGGAAGTCGATCGGGTAAAGTTCAAGTCGAGGATATCGATGGAAAGTCAACGGACAAGAGGTCGAAGTGTGGGCATGAGACGACCGACTAGAGACCAAATTAAGGACCGACTGGTAGTCAATTGGTAACCCGACTTGGGGTTGACTATAACAAAATACCTCGATTTGCAGGATTTGTAGCCAATGATATGCATGGATCTGTAACAATTTTTGGGTGCCAATATTTAGGGTTTGGCATGTTGTAAATTTTATAAAGAGGCATGTTGTAAGGTCGTAAAGGATAATGTTGTAAGGCACTTATGCAGGTTAATGCATGTGTAATTGTAGGTTGATGGTCATATATATGTAAGTCGAATTGGATACAGGGTTGTTCTTTCCTGTGCAAGAGGGTATGATGTCAAATGTATCTTAGGTGTGGGCCAAGTTTAGAAATCTAACATTTTATTTTGATTGAATAAGACAACAAGAGAGAAGAATGCTCAAAGGAATGTTGGTTTCTCCAGGTTAAGGGTTCCAGAGTAAAAGATTGGTGTATTGTGTGATTGCTTGCTTCATTTACATTCTTGATTAAATTATTCTTCTCTTCTACTAAGATTAGTGTAGAATTTCTCTACATTTCTGTTGGCAGCCAATTCACTTTTTTTATTATCCTATAAGCTGCCTACACCTATGTCTTGCAAACATCAAGTTTTTCGTCGCATTTTTCAAATAGATGACATTTTCATTTCTTGCGACATTGGCACATTTGTCTTCGTTAAGTTTTCACGACTGTAAGCGTGAAAACTTTTCCTTTCGAGGTCACATTTCGATCACTATCTGAACTATCATGATCTTTTTATCGATATGCCTACTGTATTTACCTTTTGTTTACCGTTATGTGGCTGGAAGGACTTTCGAACTGTGCTCATTGGACATTCTTATATTGATTGCATAACTTGATTTTATTGAGTTTGTAAGGCATTGAGCATTTGTATTTACGCTTATTATGACTTGCCTGATCATTGACTCTATGAAAATGCATAGGGGCTATGATTAATTTTTATATATATGTGTCTTTTGATATAACCCTTATGTTAATCCTTTCATAATTTTTGGCTTTTCGACTATATAAATATCAATCGGCACATTGGTTAAACGTTTATACAATGGCGCATGGCTAACATTTGGTGATTGGTTTCAAATTGAATGTCGATGGTTTAAAAACTATAGTCTAACATTGATTTGGCACGTTAGCATAACACTTACCATTTGATTCTTTGGTTGGCCAAACGATATGATTTTTGAGCTATGCTATGATTGTTTGAACAGATGTGTAAATTGGCAGTTGTACTTTGCCATAACTATCGTGCATGGCAGTGAATGACTCCACCACCTTCGGATGCTCTCATTTATGATTACCCCTTTTGCTCGCTCATTGCTGTTGGTTTGGGTAGCTCTGCTACTGTATGCGTTGGTGAATTCAAACCCTTCCCTTACCATGCATTCGGCTCCATGGCCCTAGTCGGGCGAGTTGAACCCAATGGCAATCAAGCCCTGCTGATGTTTGACAGTGCCCGCCAAGATTTGGCAGACAGTGGATGGCTTACCTTCGTGAAACGTTTTGAGGGTTTTATCCTTTGCTTAGCTTGATAGTTTGCCATGACCTTCGATGGCTGTCGAGCCAAGGTCGGCGATATATAGTTGGAGATTGATGAACAGTTCATCAGCTCGGCCACGGGGTTAGCTCCTTCGGGACAGCGTTGTTTTAAGAATTGCAAGGTTGAGGAAGTGCCATGGACATTGTTGTTTCAATCTCGCAAATTCACCTCTTGTGACAGAGTTATGCCCGTATCTATGCTCAAACTACATTGGCATGATTTGTTAATGATAGTCAAATAGTTCGTGACCTGTGAAGGTCGATACGGACTTGTGTTCCTCCACCACCTGCGTTTTCTTATGGTTTTTATGGGATACTCTCTCAATATGCCCTATTATTTGCATCGCAGCCTGTTTAAAATGTCGAAGAAGTTCAAAAGGCACCAGGCCGACAGTAGCCTGTTTCATTATGGGCTTGTTAAGCTTATCGTTGTCTATCATTTGAGTTTGCATGGGGATAGCTGGAGCATTTTCGTTGCTCGGAATGGTTTCGAGGATCCGAACCCTACATAGGTTGACAAACCTGTGGTGAGTGAGGTCAAGGTTGTACCCCCGGTGCCCTACCATGTCCTACTGCCTAAACCCTCGGCCGACCCTCCTATCGACTTACCCCACACTGTGACTAAGAGTGTTGAGACTGTTAAGCCTGTGACAAAAAATCCCAAGGCAAACCCTACTGCCAACGATAAGGGTAAAAAGAATGCACGTTTGATTTCACGGATGGCAAGGAACAAGCCAAAACCCTCTGTTGAGCCAAACCCTATCGTCTTGAGTGAGGACTCTGATTCGGAAGTTGAGCGTTTCTTGGCCAGCGAATACCCCTATTCGCAAGGTTTGTGTCATGAACCCCCTTATGATTTTATGTCAAACCTACCCCCCTGCCTAAAGGATGACCCTAACTACCCAAGTATTAAAGTGCCTTGTGAAACCCTCGATCATTTTCCCAAACCCTCGCCTGCTCTGTCTAAACCCACACAGTCACCCTGTGATCAATGCAATTCATGGTTAGAACGATATTATATTGATGTTCCTATATTCCAATCCAAGATTCAATCATTGGAAGAACAGATTGCACTGCTAACCAGTCAAAAATCCAAGCTTCAAACGACAGATAAAAAGCAAAAGACAACCATCTCCATCATGTTTAAAAACGTGGAATCAGCCACGGCGGTTGTAAATTCCAAGCTGGCATAATCAAGCAGCCTCATCGCTACACAGGTATGGTTCTGACATCGTTTCTGTAAATAAGTTTTCTATAACGATTTGTATGCAGTTTTTAAATAGCTTGATCAATTATCCAAATGCCTCTATCATTCGGTGATCATCCTATACATGGCTTCATTTTGATTAAAATAGAAAGAGTTTCGATTTGATATATGATCTGCTTATAGATTTTGAATGGTTATTCGTTTGGATTTCATTTGCTAAGTTTGCCTGAGTTAAGTAACGAGATTAATGGTGTTTCCAATACAATTCCTTTTGTATCCACTTGATTCGCATGCTGTGTTTGACAAGTAATTTCGGGAGTGTAGTTGTTACGATGAGCTCTGTCATACGATTTTCCAAATCATGAATACCACTCTGTTTGATTTAAATTTGGAAATAACTACTCTTCTTTTATAAAAACAATGGTCTCATTAAACCTGTGCAACTACGCCCGAAACATGAAACGATTATGATTTGCAACGAATATGCTAAACTCAGCCGATTAATTCGCTTGTTTGGATTGAT
>JASDQU010439171.1:170416-181613 GCA_032191745.1 Picea mariana | reverse complement strand
ATTGTTCGTCAATCTCTTATTAAAACACATAGTGCCTTAGCTCGTCTTAGGAAACCTAACCGTCCTTGGGGTCGACCTTTGGACTTCTCTGATATCAGAGAACAATTAGGTGACACTAACCTCACTGTGAATCCTACAGATCCAAACTTAAATCCTGCTGCAGGAGGATCTGGGATACCTCCTTCACCACCTCCCTCATCTCCTTCCTCTTCTGGAGGAGATTCCTTGTCAGACGAAGGCAATTCACCTTCTCAGCCTTCCACACCCACTACCCCGATGGAAAATCAGAACAACCCTACTAGACCATGGCTTGATCAGGATTTTGTAGTTGTACCTGGAGCCCAGCACCCTTTACCTAAGCACCCGGAGAAATGGCTTCCCAAGTTTGATCCTGATTCAAAACAGATAGTTGAAGATCATATCAAAAAATTTATGTTAGCCATTAGACTCCGTAGTGTTGAACATGAAGACGTTGTCTGTAGGTTGTTCTAGTATACTTTCGAGGGTAATGCATCGACATGGTACTTTGCCCAACAGCCCCATACCATCGTGTCTTGGGAAAAATTTGAGTCATGCTTTTTGGAAAAGTTCGGAGATGGTAAGCCTTCGGAAGTCTTGTTCATGGACCTTTCTAGCTTAAAAATGAACCCAAAAGAAAAAGTTAAAGATTTTAATCAAAGATTCTTGACGCTTAAAAACTGAATCCTTGCAGATTCTATGCCCGCTGAGAGTCTTATAATAGCTTACTACACTAAAGCTTTGCATCAAAGCATATCTATTTGGGTTAAACGATCTAAGAAAGCAACGTTGTTAGAAGCCTTCGAGGAGGCTAGCCAGATAGAAAAAGACATACTTAGTCTTAAAGACTCTTCTAGCAATGAAACTGAGACTAGATCTTCTTCCAAAAAGAAGATTGAAATACTCCCCAGACCCACTCAAAGTAAAACACAACATGAAAACTCTGATTTGGAAAATTTAACTAAAGTTGTTCAAAAACTGTCAAATCAAGTTATAGACTTAAAAAGGTCGACTGAAGAAGCTACCTCGAGTAAAGGACCCTACAAACCTCCTTTCTGAAATCCTTTTCCTACCAATCGACCTAACCCAAACCCCGAAGGCCTTAATCTAGAAAGTTTGCAATGTGCTCTTCAAACAATTTTAGATGCCCAAGATAACTTGATGCCTCCTGAGATTCCTGAGGAGGTAGTTGAACCAGAGACAGTCCAAGAAGAAGAGTCTTCTCCAAATATTTTTGGACACTTCTCGGATAGCATCTTTCAGGCCAACTTCGAGACTGTTCACCCTTATAACACTAGGAGTAAGATAGCAAATAAACCTTCTACAGAGAATACTACCACTTCACCTCCGAATCCATCTAAATCAACAAAGACTAAACAGAGTAATGTGAACCCTAAATTAGATTATGATGTTGTTGAACATCTTAAAAAGTTAAGGGCTAACATTTCTATTTACGAGTTATTGAAGTTTCTGTTTTTGTTACAAAAAATGTTGCAAAATATTTCAGAAAACGGCAAGAACAGTAATTCTAATGGTAACAAGGTTGTGCAAAGTAAAACCCCCCATAAGACTTCCACTAAAAACAATCTTGATCCTCAAGATAAAGGAAGTCCTCCTATAAGTAATGTAAATAATGTAGATAAAGTGGCCTTAGAAATTGCGAGTAAAAAGCCACAAGCTACTACTCTTAGTACTCGCAAGAATGTACCTCCTTTCTTGTTAACTTTCGAGATTTTCAACAGAAATGTGCATAATTGTATGGTTGACTCAGGAGCGTCATCCAATGTGATGCCTTGGTCTGTATGCCAGAAAATTAACGCCGAAGTTGAACCATCGACTTTAAAAATCATACAACTTGATCGGACAAATGTCAATGTTATAGGCGAACTAAAGAATGTACTTATTAGATTATCGTCTAACCCCAAGGTTCATCAAGTTATCGATATAATCGTTGTGGATATTCTGGAAGTGTATGGCATGTTTTTAAGCAGGGACTGGTCAGAGAAACTACATGGTTATTTCGCGACAGATTGGTCTCATCTATGGCTTCCAAAGAACGGCAAGCCTAATAAAATTAGAATAAACCGTGAGCGCTACCTTAAGTTCATGGTCACTGATTTGAATGATCCTAATGAACTGTACACACCCCCTTGTTGATTCACCTGAAGTACAAAGGATGGACACCTTCTTCGGCAACTTCATGTCCGAGGTTTCACCTATCATCAATATGGAACAGAGGTCCAAGATCGTAGCATTTATGCAGCCCGCACCTTCCACACATCAATCTCATGAACCCGATGAAAATCAAATTTGGTATTTGTATTTCGACGGGTCAAAATCCAAAGAAGGAGCCGGAGCAGGCTGCGTCATTATCGATCCGGCAGGTAACAAAACATTGATAGCATGTAGGTTGGAATTTGAATGTACTAACAATACTGCAGAATATGAGGCTTTACTGCAAGGTCTCAGAAAAGCTTTGGACATGAACATTCAAAATTTAACTGTTTTTGGCGACTCTGAAATAGTGGTTAGACAGGTGAGAGATTCTATCCATTGTCTTTCTCCGCATCTCAAAAGCTACCAATCTGAGGTATGGAACTTAATGAGTAAATTTTCTGCTTTTAATATAAATTCCATTCCTAGATTGAATAACTCTGAAGCAGATTTATTAGCTAATGTAGCTTCTAAACTTCTTCCTGCAGAAGGCTTGTCCCCAGATGCATTCTCCGTTGAGCTGTTGTTTCGGCCATCCATTCCCGATAATGTCACAAACTGGAGAGTATTTGACGATGATCAGCAGATTATCAACTTTCTGCACATGGAAGAAACCTTCCAAGGCGCGGTCATAGATGAGCACACACACGACGACAATTTGCGCGATTTCACGATAATACCTGATCCGAAATCTCCTGAAGCTCTATCGGATATGGTAAACTCGATCCCAAAATATGTAATTAGATTAGAGAAGTTTTATGATTTTGAAGACAAATTTAAAAAGACGGTCAATTGTAAAACCAATAGTTCCTTGTTATCTTATGAAAAAGTGAATTTAGGAACTGATGAAAATCCTCAGTGCATTAACCTAGGCTTGGGATGTTCTAGACAAGAAAAATCTGCTTTTGTTAAATTGTTTAAAGAATTTAAGGATGTCTTTGCATGGACATATGATGATCTCAAAACGTTCGACCCTAATATCATACAGCATGTCATTCTGATGAAGCCCCAAACCTTACCCTTCCAACAAAAACTGAGGAAGATGCACCCTAAACTAGAACCGGCCATTCAAAAAGAATTGAATAAGCTCCTAAGTGCTAAAATAATTTTTCCTGTTAGGCACACTCAATGGGTGTCCAACCTTGTCCCGGTCCGGAAGAAAAACAGGGAAATACGACTTTGTGTCGATTTCCGCAACCTTAATAGAGCGTCTGACAAAGACAACTATCCTGTCCCACCTATGGAACATATCCTTCAACAGGTATCTGGTTCCGAGAGGCTATCTTTGTTAGATGGTTTCTCTGGATACAACCAAGTCCTGATGTCTCCACCAGACCAACTCAAAACTACCTTCCGTACTCCATGGGGCACTTATGCCTATCGTAAAATGCCCTTTGGATTGATTAATGTTGGTGCTACCTTTCAAAGAGCGATGGATATCACTTTCCGAGGCTTAATCAATCACTCTGTCATAGTTTACTTAGATGATGTGACTGTTTATTCTAAAAATAAAGACGATCATCTAGCTCACTTACGAGCCGTTTTGCTATGATGTCGTAAATACGGCATCTCCTTGAACCCCAAAAATTCCATCTTTGCAGTAGAACAGGGTAAACTCCTAGGATTCATTGTGTCTAGTGATGGGATGATTATTGACCCCGAGAGGACTCAAGTCATCGCAAAACTTCCCCCTCCTACATCCAAAAAATCCATGCAGTCTTTCTTAGGCCAGATTAACTTCGTGAGAAGATTCGTCCCCAGTTTCTCCGAAATGGTCAGGCCTTTACAGAACCTGATTAAGAAAGACACCCAATATCGTTGGGGACCCACAGAAAATCAAGCTTTTAATGCCATAAAGAAGGCCATAATAGACGCTCCGTCCCTCATGAGCCCTGAATTCTCTCAAGATTTTACACTCTATACTTTTGCTTCTGATCGTTCCTATGCCACAGTCCTAACTTAGAAGAATTTCGAGAACAACGAAGTACCCATCGCCTTTATGAGCTCTGCTTTCAAAGGTGTTGAACTTAACTACCCAGCAATTGATCAGCAAGCCTACGTTGTTTTCAAAGAAGTTAAGCATTTCCGGTCCTATCTTTTGAAGTCAAGGACGAAATTTATTGTCCCCTACCCTGTCGTAATTAACTTGTTAGTGCAGAAGGCCGTAAGGAACTTGTTAGTGCAGAAGGATTTAGGAGAGAAGAGAGCTAATTGGGTCACCTCCTTGCAGGAGTATGACTTAGAGATCACCCCAGCTCAGATCGTGAGAGGCCAAGGGTTGTGTAATTTGGTTGTTGATTTGGAAACAGGACAGCAAGAAGATAGTGATACGTCAAACCTATGACAAAGTGATCAAAGTTTGATTTCTTGCATACAAAACCTCGTTAGTCCCTGGCACGGTGATATTAGATTTTGTCTTGAACATGGGTCAGCACCCCGTCACCTTGACCTCGCTAAGAGAAGAGTGTTAAGACTAAAGTCTGCCTCCTTTCATTTAGTTAACGGTATACTATTTCGTTAGAATTTTGATGGCGTACTGATGCGCTGTCTCGAGAAAGACGAAGCAGAAAAAGTCTTGCTTGAGTTGCATGCAGGGGAAGCTGGTGGTCACTTCGGTGGCGACACCACTGCTCATAAGGTTTTAAGAGCTAGTTACTACTAGCCCACACTTTTTAGGGACTCCCATGCCTTGTGTCGCAAATGCATCATCTGTCAGAAAGCATCAGGGCGGTTGCAAAAACCAGCCTTTCCCTTGCAACCCGTTTCAGTAGATTCTCCTTTCCAGCAATGGGGCCTTGATATCATAGGTCCAGTTAACCCTCCATCCTCGCAACAGCACAAGTATATTGTGACAGCCACAGATTACTTTACTCGATGGTCTGAAGCTGTTGCGCTAAGAACTGTTAACACCAGTCAGGTTATTGCCTTTCTAAACTCGAATATCATCACTCGTTTCGGTATCCCTAATTGTCTAGTCTTTGACAACGCTTCATACTTTTCTTCTCTTGAGATGAGCGAGTTTTCTTTGGAAAAAGGAATAAATCTGAAGTATTCTGCTAGTTACTACCCCCAGGGCAATGGATTAGTAGAATCAACAAACAAGAACTTGATCAAAATAATCAAGAGAACCGTGGCTGAAAATCACAAGAACTGGCATAATTCACTGCTGAACGCACTGTGGGCTGATAGGGTAACACCCAAAGCTGCTATAGGTAACTCCCCCTTTTTTTTCGTTTATGGCAAAGAAGCAATTCTGCCACCTCACATTCTTCTTCCTTCGCTTCAATTGTCACAAAAAGTCCAAGAATAATATTGTCCCCCTTTAGAAAGCCGAATTAACGCTTTGATGAAGTTGGAAGAGGTAAGAGCCCAAGCTAAGCGTAAGTTAGATCAACACAACAATTGATTAAAAGCTGGTTCGATTCTAATTCTGCTTCTGATAGGAATCTTGAAGTAGGCAATCTCGCCTTGAAGTGGGACAAACCACACGAAGGAAAGGGTGAGCACACCAAATTTCAAAACTTATGGCTTGGGCCATTTTTAATTGCTGAAAAGTTGGGTCCTAGTTCCTTTCGACTGCAGAATCTCAAAGGGCAGCTTGACACCTATCCGGTGAATGGCCAAGCCCTGAAAAGATACTTTGCTTGATAACTACCCTTGTATATTATGTATCTATTTTTGCTTTTGTTTGCACTTTTGTTTGCTTTCTGTTTTTTTATTTTGATTTGAATTTATCAGTTTGTGTTTTTTGAAATATACACATACCTGTACAATGAGCTATTCAGACAAAGATGATAGAAAATTTCTTCGCTGAAATAACTGCTGAAAAATTTGTACAAACATCAATGATATATTGCTGAAATTTATATCTGTGTTGGAAAAATCTATTGTTTGAAAGAAGTTTACTGATGTCAATCTCTGAGCAAAGTTTGTCATGATCATCTATTATCTTTTTACACTGTCCCTTTTCCGTAAAGGAATGACTCAAAATATGTCTCCCTGTCATAGGAAGTGTTTTGTAAATAAAACATCTCTGGAGATAAATAAAGGACAGTTCTAAAAAATTCTGATGAGGTCTAAAAAATATGCTAAAATATCAAGATTTTTAGTGTCACCCCGCTCAGCTATATACATATGAAAAACAAAATAAAAATTATTAATAAGAGCTGTGGGAAATGCTTGTAAACCCGCCGGGATACTGAACAGGTCTGCTGGCAACGGGTAAATGCATGCATGGCGCCAAGACAACTTTGTCGGGGTACTGAACAGGCCCGCTGGCAGCGAAGCAATGTCGGGTACATGAAAATCTGCAAAAAATATAAGAAACCTCTTTAATGTCCTTTATTCTGATCTAGAACTTCTTGACGGGATACAGATGTCAGAGTGGGTTAAATGGAAACCCTGTCGAGGCTATGGACGCCTGCTGGCAGCAGTGGCCATGCCAACAGTATTGAAGATTTTATCTTTAATATCGTGACTTGCTATCTTAAGATTGTTATTGGTTTTCATCTTTTGAAACACTGGTGGAAAAAAATGATTTATGATGATGTTTGTACGATTTTCTGGTTGTTATTTTTGAGTCAGAATTATCTTTGCTATCTTAATCTCAATTTGTACCTTTTGCAGAGATAACTGCTTCTTCCAGTGTGTCGCCATTGTTGGCAGCCAATTCACCTTTTTTATTATCCTATAAGCTGCCTACACCTATGTCTTGCAAACATCAAGTTTTTCATCGCATTTTTCAAATAGACGACATTTTCATTTCTTGCGACATTCGCACATTTGTCTTCGTTAAGTTTTCACGACTGTAAGCGTGAAAACTTTTCCTTTCGAGGTCACATTTCGATCACTATCTGAACTATCATGATCTTTTTATCGATATGCCTACTGTATTTACCTTTTGTTTACCGTTATGTGGCTGGAAGGACTTTCAAACTATGCTCATTGGACATTCTTATATTGATTGCATAACTTGATTTTATCGAGTTTGTAAGGCATTGAGCATTTGGATTTACACTTTTTATGACTTGCTTGATCATTGATTCTATGAAAATGCATAGGGGCTATGATTAATTTATATATATATATATATGTCTTTTGATATAACCCTTATGTTAATCCTTTCATAATTTTTGGTTTGTCGACTATATGAATATCAATCGGCACATTGGTTAAACATCTATACAATGGCGCATGGATAACATTTGGTGATTGGTTTCACATTAAATGTCGATGGTTTAAAAACTATAGTCTAACTTTGATTTGGCGCGTTGGCATAACACTTACCATTTGATTTTTTGGTTGGCCAAACGATATGATTTTTGAGCTATGCTATGATTGCTTGAACAGATGTGTAAATCGATGGTTGTACTTTGCCATAACTATCGTGCATGGCGGTGAATGACTCCACCACCTTCGCATGCTCGCATTTATGCTTACCCCTTTTGCTCGCTCATTGTTGTTGGTTCGGGTAGCTCTGCTACTGTATGCGTTAGTGAATTCAAACCCTTCCCTTACCATGCATTCGGCTCCACGGCCCCAGTCGAGCGAGTTGAACCCAATGGCAATCAAGCCCTACTAATGTTTGACAGTGCCCGCCAAGATTTGGCAGACAGTGGATGGCTTACCTTCGTGAAACGTTTTGAGGGTTTTAACCTTTGCATAGCTCGACAGTTTGCCATGACCTTCGATGGCTGTCGAGCCAAGGTCAGCGGTATACAGTTGGAGATTGATGAACAGTTCATCAGCTCGGCCACGGGGTTAGCTACTTCGGGACAGCGTTGGTTTAAGAATTGCAAGGTCGAGGAAGTGCCATGGACACTGTTGTTTCAATCTTGCAAAGTCACCTCTTGTGACAGAGGTATGCCCGTATCTATGCTCAAACTACGTTGGCACGATTTGTTAATGATAATCAAACAGTTCGTGACCTTTGAAGTTCGATACGGACTTGTGTTCCTCCACCACCTACGTTTGCTTATGGTTTTTATGGGATACTCTCTCAATATGCCCTATTATTTGCATCGCAGCCTATTTAAAATGTCGAAAAAGTTCAAAAGGCACCAGGCCGACAGTAGCCTGTTTCATTATGGGCTTGTTAAGCTTATCGTTGTCTATCATTTGAGTTTGCACGGGGATAGCTCAAGCATTTTCGTTGCTCGGAATGGTTTCGAGGATCCGAACCCTACACAGGTTGACAAACCTGTGGTGAGTGAGGTCAAGGTTGTACCCCCGGTGCCCTACCATGTCCTACTGCCTAAACCCTCGGCCGACCCTCCTATCGACTTACCCCACACTGTGACTAAGAGTGTTGAGACTGTTAAGCCTGTGACAAAAAAGCCCAAGGAAAACCCTACTGCCAAATGATAAGGGTAAAAAGAATGCACGTTTGATTTCACGGATGGCAAGGAACAAGCCAAAACCCCCTGTTGAGCCAAACCCTATCGTCTTGAGTGAGGACTCTGATTCGGAAGTTGAGCGTTTCTTGGCCAGCGAATACCCCTATTCGCAAGGTTTGTGTCATGAACCCCCTTATGATTTTGTGTCAAACCTACCCCCCTGCCTAAAGGACGACCCTAACTACCCGGGTATTAAAGTGCCTTGTGAAACCCTCGATCATTTGCCCAAACCCTCGCCTGCTCTGTTTAAACCCACACAGTCACCCTGTGATCAATGCAATTCATGGTTAGAACGATATTATATTGATGTTCCTATATTCCAATCCAAGATTCAATCATTGGAAGAACAGATTGCACTACTAACCAGTCAAAAAGCCAAGCTTCAAACGACAGATAAAAAGCAAAAGACAACTAGCTCCATCATGTTTAAAAACATGGAATCAGCCACGGTGGTTGTAAATTCCAAGCTGGCATAATCAAGCAGCCTCGTCGCTACACAGGTATGGTTCTGACATCGTTTCTGTACATAAGTTTGCTATAATGATTTGTATGCAGTTTTTAAATAGCTTGATCAATTATCCAAATGCCTCTATCATTCGGTGATCATCCTGTACATGGCTTCGTTTTGATTAAAATAGAAAGAGTTTTGATTTGATATATGATCTGCTCATAGATTTTGAATGGTTATTCGTTTGGATTTCATTTGCTAAGTTTGTCTGAGTTAAGTAACGAGATTAATGGTGTTTCCAATACAATTCCTTTTGTATCCACTTGATTCGCATGTTGTGTTTGACAAGTAATTTCGGGAGTGTAGTTGTTACGATGAGCTCTGTCATACGATTTTCCAAATCATGAATACCACTCTGTTTGATTTAAATTTGGAAATAACTACTCTGTTTTTATAAAAACAATGGTCTCATTAAACCTGTGCAACTACGCCCGAAACATGAAACGATTATGATTTGCAACGAATATGCTAAACTCAGCCGATTAATTTTCTTGTTTGGATTGATGTTAGGAATTGGATCCCGGTTGTAATTGTTGTTTGGTTTGAATTTCAATGTGTAAAAAACGAATTGGTCAGACCCAGTTGTAATTCGTTTGATTGGAACTATTCTGGTAAAGGAAAATCAATTTTTTTTGCTCACTATGCAATGATAAACGATCGAAATCTATAACAAACTCTGTTTGATTGATCATGTTACGATTTTTGTTATGTGTCGGTTATGGTTTGAATTCGTTCACAGTCTAAATCGCTTGCTATACAGTTATCATGATAATCCTGTTCGATTCGATTATTTCTCCTGTTGAGGAGACAAGTGTAACGATGTGTTTGCAATTTGTTTTATTTTCAATTGAATATCAAAACGATCTCATAACAGATGGATTTGATTTGTTGAGAAATGATTACGATTCTGTTTCATATGATTTCATTTACCCGATTTATGACTATAATCGTAACAGAGTATTGTTATCTCTGTACTCAGTTAAGGATGTGGTTCCTGTTTGATTTCATAATATAATATCGATTTCAATTTATGATCCATTCTCAAGTGATTGTTGGATGTAAATTGAATGAAATTTCTTAAAAGATTTGATTTAATTTCAATTCTGATTCTGTATCTTATTTTAGACTAGCTACAGAATCAAATGATTCTGTAGCTAAGTCTGTAGAATTAAGTTTTATTGTTTTATTAATAAAATATCTCTCTAACTTGTCTATTTCTGACCTGTTTCAGGTGAATTCGAAATTACATGGGATTTGATGGACAGTTTGAGGATATTTGAAATATTTTGGTTTCATTTTAGTTTCTTAGTTTAGTTGATCTTGGGAATATCTTCCCAGATTATGTAAACAGTTTTATAACTTCCACAGGGAGGTTTTACCCTGTGGAAAAACTTATAAATACTCATTATTTTTGTAATAAGAGCATCCTCATTCAAGGGAGAAGAAGGATATGGAATTTTAATACAGACTAAGACAAAAATTGATGTTCTGCTACAGCTTTAGCTTTTCATAATGTCAATATTTTGTTTCATGTTTATGTGTATCAATTTGCATTTGGTTAATGACTACTTTAGCTATCTTAGTCTTTTTCAAATGATATGATTTAATCAATATAATCCATATCTGATTTCTTCCAGTACTTAAAAACATAGCAATTACTTGATTCAGTTTGTGAATGACAGATTTCTCTCCTTCATCAATTGAATTATTAAGTATAAGTTTTTGCATAACAGGTTTACCTAATTGCAGAGATTTACAAATCTTATAATTGTTATGATTTTTTATGTCTTGTTTGTCCTGTAAACCAACTCAAAGAGCATTGCAGCGTATCATTTACGAGAAGCTTCCAAATTATTCGGTGCGAGTTTCCTTCCTCCAACCAGCTTCGAAGTCATCATACACAGGGAAAATCTAGAGCGTTTCCAGGTCTGTTTGTTGTTTATCTGTTTAGTATATTTGTTAGTATTTTAGTTAGATATATGTAGTTAGTATATTAGATCATTTAATTTCAGTAAGTTTTATTTCTTGTTCATAAAATCATAAAAATCAACAAAAAATATCT
>JASDQU010439171.1:147624-159398 GCA_032191745.1 Picea mariana | reverse complement strand
GAAGTCATCATACACAGGGAAAATCTAGAGCGTTTCCAGGTCTGTTTGTTGTTTATCTGTTTAGTATATTTGTTAGTATTTTAGTTAGATATATGTAGTTAGTATATTAGATCATTTAATTTCAGTAAGTTTTATTTCTTGTTCATAAAATCATAAAAATCAACAAAAAATATCTATCTCTGTCTTAGGGCAGAAAAGCAAATGAGTTTTTCAGGTTTTATTTAAATCTGTATTTTGTTAATATTGTACATTTTGTGAATAAGTTGTATTGCGATTAGTATTTAGACAGTTAATTAGTTAGTAGTTTGTAAATAGTAGATTAGTTAGTTTGTTTAGTAGTTAGTTTTAATTAGATTAGTGTATTAGTTTGTTTTATTGTTAGTTAGTATTAGTTTGTTTTATTTATTTGTTAGATTAGTTTATTAGTGTGTTTAGATTTATTTTCTTTTTGTTTTCTTAGGACCTTAGATCGGCTAACGGAGCCGCTAAACCCGTCAGGGTGGTTCACTCCAAACAGCTTGGGTTATTAGACAACCCTGGACCGGTTCCACTCTCTCAGTTGACGGACGGTCAATTTCGCCCGTCAACAATTTCCTGAAACTACACAATGTAACCACAAGGATAGCTATTTTTCCTTGTGCATGGATGATTTGATGGATCGTTGAGGATGTATGGTTAGAATAGTGAACAGATGTGAATGATAGAGGCCAATATATAGATTTGTTTCATCCAAGCAACCTCTAAATATACTATATTTTTTTTGAATTAGAGGTACAAATGACACCATAATGAGTTGTGGGTTTCAGTAAAATTTGCAAGACAGTATTCGAGAAATGGTGGATAGAAGGTAAGCAATTCAAATCGAGAGGTACAGTTGTTTATCCATCTATCAATTTAAGGTAACTCTATATTTATGCAGTAGCATTTATCAGTTGGTTAAATAAAGAAAAGCGTTATCACCACTTCAAATTTTCTTAGGTATCTATGATGCATGTTATCATAAAAAGGGTTTGATTTTCGATTGTGTTGACATTCTGTCCCATAATTTGATGAAGGATTTTTCAAAGTTAAAGTTCTTTGAACTTGATTCTCCACCCAAATTTGATGTCTTTGTATTTATTGGACATCATTTGTGCAAGCAATGAATTTAGAGAAATTGCTTGGTGTTGGACTCTAGTCCAACCTCTAGTATAGGTTTACTATCAACTCTTGTGGACGCATAAGTACATATGAAATTTCACACAAATTCATGATAATTTCTTTTCACATATGTATGAACTTATCTTTTGCAAGGAATCAACTAGTTTATCTAAAGAAGTTATGGTTGTGTTCAATGAGATAGGGAGTTGGTATAATGAGGAACACTTTACCTATATGATCCAAAAACCCCTAGATCTTAAATTATTTCTCAAATAAACATAAACATCCAACTTGATTCGAAATATAAATGATCACTTTGACTGTTTATAATAATAAGAATTCACTTACTTATCCAAACTCAATAAATTGATGATTAACTTGCAAGAAAACTGAGTGAAATAGAACAACAATAATAAAACACATAAAACAAATTTGTTAACGAAGTTCACCCATTTTTGGATACCTCTCCAGGTTCGCTTTCAATTTATAGATCTCTTTATTAATTCTCAAATTATTGTGTTCTTACAATGACATTTTTATCTATTGCTCAGTGTTGATATTAAGAGGGGGGTGAATCAGTATCAAGTACAATTTGGAAAAAAATTCAGTTTATACTTCAATCAAATTATATATTCAATTATATCCAATGATAAATGAACAATAGTAGAAGAGTTACACCAATACACCACAATACACCATGCACAATATATGAGAAATAATCAATAGTTATTGTTCAAGGGAAGTAATCACTTCCAAGGTAGCTACATCTTCCAAATATAAAGGGAGGGATAAAAATCAAAAAGGAATATACAATCCTCCAATATCAATAGAGGGTTTACCTCTCCATCCTTTCCCTTCCTTCCACCCAATAGTATATGAGAGATAATAAAAATTTACATTAAATTATCACCATCAACCAACCATCACATAGAACCTGATAATGATTCTTGAGACTTCTTCAACTTCTACAATTCTTCACTTCTTGGAATACTCTAATCCTATAGATAATATTACTCAATGCATTCTTTGAAACTCATCCAAGTTTCACCCCTTGAATCCTCCCAGAAAATGAGTTATAGAGAAAATGGTAGACCTTATTCCATTATGTTTATTCATGAGAGCGAACTTGTACAGAATGCCCTGCGCTCAATATTTAAAATAAGATTTTGAAATTCGTACACAAGAAACTAAAGCCCGTAATATTTCCAATGCAATTGGTCTCACTTCATTTGGATTCTCTATGAAGACGTTATGATTTTTTTACCCAGAACACATGTTTATGACTAGCTTCGGGACTAGTCAAAAACCCTATCTTCCACAGAGTGTATCTCCAAAATTATAGTGAATAAAGAGCTGAAATTTTTACCACGGGTACCTAGATATGTCTTCTCAATAGCCTCCTAATTTCACCATCAAAATATTTCTAGAAACAAAGTTATAGATAAAATGTTAAGATGGCCTGTAAATAACATACCTTAGAACACATCACCAAAAGACTTCATCCTCCCTTGAAATTCGGCATTCTTTACTTCATATTTCCTCTGAAATTCTACTTATATCTCATTGTTCATTAAAAAACTTATGTGTTTAAAATGAATGTATAATGATATGTATTTATACTCTTTATGTCACTTCCTTTTAACATTAGGGCCAACATGTAGTTTATGTTTCAATTCACATTGTCATCTCAAAAATTCATTTCTCCTCAATTGTGAGGATCCACGTGACATGCCACATACCACCGAAAGTGGAATGAATTATAATATACATCCATGGGTGTTGTATATGCATGTGTACTTTCCTTCATGTCTATCTACTTCGATCAACTGTGGGGTCCAAAAGCCAATGGCTAGGGTTGACATCATTGACAACAACCAATCTTCCAACAATCTCCCCCTCTGTCATTGATGGAAAAACTCATGCTCCCCCTGTCCTCATGCTCCTGGTTTCTCTCCCCCTTTGACATCAATGGAAAAGGGTGGGGCTTCTCCCCCTGAGTTTAATGGAAAAAGGTATCTCTCTTCTTTGGGGCTTCTCCCCCTAAACATGTAACACTTAATAACACTTCATTTTTATGGTCTCTTTCTTCCTTGGAGTTTTTTCGTGGATCTAGGATGTATATGTTACTTGGTATTCTTGTTGTTGATGCAACCAATCTTCTTGAACCCTCTTCTTTGATTTTTCATCTTTGTGAGTCAAATGTGAGAGTATATCCTTGATCACACATTTTATTAACACTGAGTAGATTATGCTTCAAGTCTTCAACCAATAGGACATTCTTTGCTTTTACATTTTTTCTTACAAGATCTACTACACCTTTTCCAAGTATTTTGGAAGATGATTCATCTTCAAAAGCAATATTTCCACCCTTTCTCTTCAAGCTGATATGTGTCTTGATCCCCGTTCATGTGTGAAGAACATCCATTGTCTATGTACCATTCATCTTCTTCTTTACATTCTTCAGCAGTCAATGCTATTAGACAATCTTCATTGTTTGGAATCTCTTTCCTTCTCCATACTGTGGTTGGCATAGGGACATTTGGCATAGGAGCATCTTCATTCATATATCTACAAACTCATGCTTTGTGACCAATATAATTACATTTGTAGCATACAATATTTTTTTCCATCAATGGGGAAAATGAATTATAACATTTCTTGACAAATCTAAGATTGTTTCCATATATTCTATTTACACCATTCATGTTTCTTGCATAGTTTTTCCTTTCATTGATTATGCAATTAATTGCCTTATGTCCAAAAATTTTGCAAGTATAACAATGACCAAGAAAGAAATTTTGATACCTGGGAGTAAGTGACATTGTTTGTGATGTATTCCATTTGGGTTCATGATCTANTCTTTATGGTATCCTGGTCCACTTCTCATCAATTGTTTGTGTAGAGATTTCTTCAACCTTCTTGTTGGTATTTGCATCTTCTTTGTATGAAGTTTCACCCATGCATCCAATATGTGTTAAGTCTTTTGGCACTTGAGAGTTTCTTAATCTCTTCCTCAATGAGACAACTTCTTGTTCAAGTTTCTCACAATCTTCTTATTTCTTCATCATTTGGACATTCCTTACTTCTCCTATTATTCTTGCTTCTTCAAGTAGAGTTTGCAAGGAAATTGTTTCTTCTTTTAGTTTCTCAAAGTATTCTAATTGTTTCTTCAATATTTCAATTGTCTTTTCACAAATACCCAATTCACTTCTTATTTTTCTATGCGTGTTTTTGAGCTTGTTATTTTCAATCTCAACATGCTTCAATTTTTTAAGATTCTCGTCTTCTTGTTGAATCATTTTTGCTTCATGGTTTTCTTCTTCTTCATTGTACTTTTGTTCTTCAGTATCATCTCTTTCAATCCTTGGATAAGTACATTCAAATTCAACATGTCCTACTCCTTCACAATTAAATCAAAAGAACTCACCTCTATTTGCTTCTTTGAAATCTGAGATGTTGTAATTTGTTTTAACTTGTTCTTCTTCTTCTTCTTCTTCTTCTTCTTCTTCTTCTTCTTCTGCTTTTTCCCTTGCATAAAGGTCTTGTATCTTGTCCCAAATCTCTTTTTCTGATGCACATGATCCCACCTTAGATTTCATTGAATCTTTCAATCTATCGAGGATGGTATCTATTGCCAATTTGTTGTTCCTTCTTGCTTCCTTCTGAGATGCAATCTTTGGTTTCTTCAAAGTATTGTATAATGAAGCAACTGAGAACCAAACATCTGCCCCAAGAGATTTCAATTAAGTTTCCATTATATTACTCCAATATTCAAAATTGCTTCCATAAAATGGTGGAATCCCATTTGGAATGGTGTCTTCCATTTCTACTTAGGATATTCCTTCCAGTGGTTAAACTGTACTGAAGATAACCCGCTCTGATACCAATTGTTGATACTAAGAGGGGGGTGAATCAATATCAAGTACAATTTGGAAAAAATTTCAACTTATTGATTATATATTCAATTATATCCAATGAGAAATGAACAATATTAGAAGAGTTACACCAATACACCACAATACACCATGCACAATATATGATAAATAATCAATAGTTATTTTTCAAGGGAAGTAATGACTTCCAAGGTAGCTACAGCTTCAAAATATAAAGGGAGGGATAAACCTCCAAAAGTAATATACAATCCTCCAATATCAAGAGAGGGTCGACCTCTCCATCTTTTCCCCTTCCTTCCACCCAAGAATATATGAGAGATAATAAAACTTTACATTAAATTTTCACCATCAACCAACCATCACATAGAACATGATAATGCTTCATGAGACTTCTTCAACTTCTGCAATTCTTCAGTTCTTGGAATACTCTAATCCTGTAGATAATATTACTCAATGTATTCTCTAAAACTCCTCCAAGTTTCACTCCTTGAATCCTCCCAAAAAATGAGTTATAGAGAAAATGGTAGACCTTATTCAATTTTGGTTTATTCGGGAGAGCGAACTTGTACAGAATGCCCCGCGCTCAATATTTAACATCAAATTATGAAATTTGTACAAAAGAAACTACATCTAGTACTATTTTCAATGCAATTGGTCTCACTTCATTTGGATTCTCTATGAAGATGTTATGATTTTTTTACCCAGAACACATGTTTATGACTAGCTTCATGACTAGTCAAAAACCCTATCTTCCACAGAGTGTATCTCCAAAATTGTAGAGAAGAAAGAGCTGAAATTTTTACCATAGGTAACTAGATATGTCTTCTCAATATCCTCCAAATTTCACCATCTGAATCGTTCTAGAAACAAATTTATAGATAAAATGGTAAGATGACCTGTAAAATAACATACCTTAGAACACATAACCAAAAAACTTCATCCTCCCTTGAAATTCGGTCTTATTTACTTCATATTTCCTCTGAAATTTGACATATATATCCTTGTTCATTAACAAACTTGTGTGTTTAAAATGAATGTATAATGATATGTATTTATACCCTTTATGTCACTTCCTTTTAACATTAGGGCCGACATGTAGTTTCTGCTTCAATTCGCATTGTCATATTCAAAAATTCATTTCTCCTCAATCGTGAGGATCCACGTGACGTGCCACATACCACCGGAAGTGGAATGCATTATACTATCCATCCATGGGTGTTGTATCTGCATGTTTAATTTCCTTCATGTCTATCTACTTCGATCAATTGTGGGGTCCAAAAGCCAATGGCTAAGGTTGACATCAATGACAACAACCAATCTTCCAACACTCAGACTCAGAAATAGAGTGCACCATTGTATTCTTCTCGAAATTCTGATAAAAATGAGTATAAACACTCTATACTTTCCTCAAGGAACCCTATGGCACATGTTACAATGCAAACTCAAAGTCTAGATACCTTATGGCATGAACTTCGAGGAAAAATATGCTTAGTTATGCACGCATCTCCATATTTCATACTCTGTACCCTGCCTCGGTCTGAGCACCAACTTAAATAGGGTGCGGGCCCTAACCACCACCTGGAAGCTTTGGAAAACTTAAATATTTTATTTCCCACATGTTGTAATAAGTGGTACCTTTGGCGTAATAGTGGAGGCATTGGCATAGGTGGGAGGAGGTCACGGGTTCAACCCGCGAAACTCTACCCCTTTGGCATTTTTTTAGAACTATATATTAAATATATGGTATAGTGTGATGGCATATATTACTTAGGCATAAAATACCCCCCGAATATTGGTACTTGGTTACATTGGATACTATATAGACCATAGGTCGGGGGATTATCCATTTCCCTCCAAACTATTACACATCAAAATTCCACACTTAAGTATCTCACCCTAAGTGTCACAAGTGTCTCAAAAGTGTTGTATGTACCTTGGTAAGTGTTGCAAGTGTCGTCAAGTGTCGTATGCACCTTACTAAGTGTTTCATGCAATTTTCTATGTTTTTATGTGTTTTAACCCCTTGAAACCATCAAAGAACATTTTCCATGATCTCTAAGTCATATTGGAGAAAGAGACCCATCATTTCAAGGTCAGAAACACACTTTTTACTTGAAAAATCGACCATTTTTTGGGAAATTTTTGAAGGGTGGCCGCCCCCTGGCCATGCTACGGGAGTTCTACCCCATAGGTTAGTGCTCCCCTTACCTTATTTAGTGAGTGTTGATATAGGATCAACGTTCTATCTCTAACTATAATGGAGCATTGCTTTTGGTTAGACGAAAAATTGGAGAATCTCGCCTCTTTCTAAGGGTCAGCTCTTGGAGATGAGGTTGGTTTGGATCGAATGTTATCCTATGGCAATATCCTAGGATTATATCCTAACCTAAAGGAGTCATATCCTCAACTAATCCCCAAATCTACTCATGGTGGTTGAGCCTCCCAAGCCTATAAAAGGAGGCCTTTCCAAGGTGAAACAGACACAGACATAGATATCAAAATTATGATCTTGGGATTAATGGAAGGGTTTGGACGAGGAGAGATTGGAGGAGTGTCACATCATCATCCATGTTTGTAAGTATTCTCTTTGGGTTCTCATTTTAACATACTTGGCCTATTTCCTTCAAGTATGTATTCATATGTGGTTGTCTATTGATTGGTTCAATGCACGTAGATAGATTTGTTTTGTCTTATCCATTAGAGTAAGAGATAGTCGTTTGTTTCTCATTGTTCATTGCAGGTATGGAGTTGCATTGGGAGTTTGGATATCAAGCTCAGGGTTTGGAGCATATAGGACAAACATCATAAACGAGGTACATCACACTTCCTCTCCTCTCTTTTTCGATGGAAAAATGAATTTATAGGAATGGTAGTGTCCAAATGTAATTTTATGTCTTGGTATAGGGGTCTGTAATCCAAGGTAAATTTCACCTATCCATAGGGGAATATTTTTGTAACACGAACATACATATTTTACAACTTAAATATAATTTACATCATATGACTATTTGTTTTTGTGACTGGCGGAATCAATAACTAGTTGGGCACGTACTCGCGTGACATGTGGTCGTGTTATCCAACTGCTACCACTATAACCTCCAGGTGCCATACATATTCCCCTTCCATGGGCACAAGTAAATTGGGGGGATTTGAACTCGAAACCTTATCAAACATAACACTTCATACCATGGCACTTGTCAATTGAGCTACCCCACGGGGGCTTACATCATATGACTATTAAGTCATATTCTTGGTGTAATGGTAAGTCATTAAAGTTGTGTCCATGAGGTTGAGAGTTAGATTCTTGTTACACGCCATAATTTTTGGAATATACTAACAATAGAAGGCCAATGGGAGGATCCCATGTGGCATCCTCTCATTGGTCCACCTATGCAAAACCATGCCACATGTCGTTATATGATTACTCCATGTCAATGTTCGACACCAGTATGGTCCTGCTGACTCATATTGATACCTTCCACATGTTACATCATGAATTTTCCATGTCATAACTATAGGACCTGTATGGATGTGCCACGTGGCACCCCCTATTAACCTTTGACCATGTTTGACCAAAACTTTGAAGAGACATAACTTTATCATATGACATCTATTTGAGTTGATTCTCACGTCATTGGAAATATCTCATCAAGATCTACGCAATGAAGTCATTTTCAAGAGAATTTGAGATGATCAGATCTTGAGCATATTCAGATCCACCTAGATCATTCCTCCCCATTGGAATCCTTTTGGACCACCAAAAGTCTTGATTACTCAGAAACTAAATGAGGGTAAAGCTCCATCACCTTCCTGATATCGATCCATCTTGTTTTTCTTGGTTTTACCCCTTTAAGACCAACTCAAAGATATTCCACATCACCCTATTATGAAGTCTTGATCCTGTCAAGGATAACATATTCCTACAACTTGTCCAAGTACTCAGGAGCAAAATCATCAACTGTCAGAATCTTAACACCTTCATATTTATCCATAATCATAGCAGGCTCATAAAGCTTCAATTCTCAACATTCACCACTAGATATGTTTTCATATAAGATGGTAGATCTAAACGAAAGGCATTAGTACCAATCTCCTCCAAAATATTAAATGGACCATATCGGATTGGCTTTAACTTTTTAACTTCACCCTCCATTATGTCCTTACTGATATGTAACCATACTTGATCACTGACTTGAAACCGATGATCAACTCAATGCTTATCATGCCTCACCTTGTACTTGGATTGGCTCTTCTCCAATTGTTCATGTACTACCAGATGTACCCGTTGGATCCTTTGAATGAACCTCTTAGCATTATATGTATCATTTTTTCCATCCTCTTTGCTTGCTTCTCTGAAACTAAACACCATAGGTGATTTAGGCAAGTATCCCAAACATACTTCAAAATTTCTCTAAGTAGAATAATGCATGGCACGATTATAGGCATGTTGTACATAGTGTAACTGCTCATCCCACAACTTAGGATGGTTATTGTAGTAACCTCGTAGAAAATGTACCATTGTCATGTTCACCACCTCTGTCTGTCCATCTATCTACAGGTGAAAAGTTATGCTCTTTGTTAACATAGTGTCCATTAGCTCCCATAAACTAGACCAAAATGTTCCCAAGAATCGAGGGTCTCAATCTGATATAATAGATGTAGGTAGCCAAAAATGAACCTAGACATTAGCAAAGAACAACTATGTTGTATGTTCAGTTGTGACTTTCGTCTTGCATGGAATTAAGATACACATCTTACTGAACCTATCCACAACGACATATAAATAATCATGACTTGTTCTGGACATCAGAAAACCCCCTACAAAATTCATGGACACGCTTTCCCATGGTTGATAAGGTACTGGAAGTGGCATATATAATCCCAAATTTTTGTTTATAGGCTTACTTGTGGCACACATAACACACCCTTTTACATACTTGGAAATTGTTTCATTTGTTCGAGGCAAATAACAATATCTTTGTAACTATGCTACTATTTTTTCTACCCCGAAATGACCAGAAATGAGAGATGTATGAGATTCTCTGATTACACTTTATCTTTCATCCCTGGGTATACAAATTTTTCCAAGATGATATAATAAATTATCATGCACATGATAATTCCATTTTTCATGATAATTTCCATGAGTTAATGCTTCATATGCATCTTTAAAATCATCATCTCTACAATATTGTTCAACATAACTTTCATGAGCTAAAGAATTGTGCTTCAATATTGTATATGTGTTAATCACTAGTCTTGATAACATATATGCAACCTTGTTAAGAATACCTTTCTTATACCTAATAACCAAATGAAATTGATGTAAGAAACCCATCCACCTGAAATTTCATGAATGTTGTAGCTTGGTCTGTGACTGCAAATAATGTAATGGTTGATGATTTGTATGAATGTTTCATTCCTTCCCCATTAAGTAGTGCTTCCACTTTTTAACACTGTGTACCAACACATACAATTCCTTATCATATGTTGGATAGTTAATTATTTCTTGAGAAAAATTCTTAGAATGATAACAAATAGGTTTACCTCGTTGAAACAAGACTATTCCCATGGTGTATCCACTCGCATCGGTTTGAATCTCAAATGATTGTTGAAAATTCGGCAGAACCAAAACTGGTGTGGTGCTTATTTTATCTTTCAATGTCTCAAAGGATTTTTGTTACTTGCTTCCACATTGAAAAACTTGTTTCACAGTGATGTTAGAAAGAAAAACATACTACTGCAAATGAATTTCATGTTCGACCTCCCTATTAGGAGGCAACCCTGTAGGTTCCTAAAATAACTCATTATAGTTAGAAATAATCTTCACTAATTCTTTTTTATGATCTCGATCACAACCTGTCAAAGCATATAACACATCTTCCTCTTTTTACCTCACCACCATGAGAATAAAAGATTTACTAGCATTTATGAGTCTCTTCATTTGTCATGTACCCACTAAAGAAATATTAGTTTTAATATGGTGATCTCTGATGATATATTCAATCCCATCCTAAAAAATGTGATATTTGTTCTCTTCATGATAGAATATGGCTTTCTTGTCAAATAAATATGGAATACCCAAGACTATGCCGCAAATTTCAAGTGGCACAACATATAATTCAACCTCATCAAAGAACTTCGAAGTAATTGAAAATCTGATTTTACACTATTTCGTCACTTGCAACTTAGCATCCTCACACACCCAACCTAATGGATATAGTTTCACATGAGGTGTGGTCTTTACCCAACTTCTTAACAATTTCTTCAGATATTAAATTCACTTGAGATCCATTGTCAAACAAAGTATCAATCTTTCTATGCTTCACTATGAATCTGACATGGGAAAGTTCACTTCATTCTTTTGATTAGGAACACCTTCCAATTTAGAAAATTGAATTGAAGAACTAGAACTAGAAGTAGAAATACCTTTGCTTCCCATTGTTGTGATTTTAGTTTCATCTCCTCTGATCCCAGATCTTGTTGAGTTGTTGCAGCAGTTTTTTATTTCCCTTTATCCTGGAACTTCTTTTTTCATGACTCTAGATGCATCTTCCAAAACTATGTCTCCTCGTGTCCCTTCCTTTTGAAGTGAGAACATGTAGGTTTCTCTTCATCTTTCTTCACTGTAGTTGATTTCTTACTCTTCTATTTTCCTTTCGACTTTTTCTTGAACTTGTGTGGCTTCTTATCTTTGGACATATACTTTCCCTTGCTAGCTTCAAGATTAGTAGCTTGTAC
>JASDQU010439171.1:136834-147574 GCA_032191745.1 Picea mariana | reverse complement strand
TTCTTCTTCTGCTTCTTCCCTTGCATAAAGGTCTTGTAGCTTGTCCCAAATCTCTTTTTCTAATGCACATGATCCCACCTTAGATTTCATTGAATCTTTCAATCCATCCAGGATGGTATCTATTGCCAATTTGTTGTTCCTTCTTGCTTCCTTCTGAGCTGCAATCTTTGGTTTCTTCAAAGTATTGTATAATGAAGAAACTGAGAACCAAACATCTGCCCCAAGATATTTCAAGTAAGTTTCCATTATATTACTCCAATATTCAAAATTGCTTCCATCAAATGGTGGAATCCCATTTGGAATGGTGTCTTCCATTTCTACTTAGGATATTCCTTCCAGTGGTTAAATTGTACTGAAGGTAACCTGCTCTGATACCAATTGTTGATACTAAGAGGGGGGTGAATCAATATCAAGTACAATTTGGAAACTTTTTCAACTTATTGATTATATATTCAATTATATCCAATGAGAAATGAACAATAGTAGAAGAGTTACACCAATACACCACAATACACCATGCATTATATATGATAAATAATCAATAGTTATTGTTCAAGGGAAGTAATGACTTCCAAGGTAGCTACAGCTTCAAAATATAAAGGGAGGGATAAACCTCCAAAATTAATATACAATCCTCCAATATCAAGAGAGGGTCGACCTCTCCATCCTTTCCCCTTCCTTCCACCCAAGAATATATGAGAGATAATAAAACTTTACATTAAATTATCACCATCAACCAACCATCACATGGAACCTGATAATGCTTCATGAGACTTCTTCAACTTCTGCAATTCTTCACTTCTTGGAATACTCTGATCCTGTAGATAATATTACTCAATGTATTCTCTGAAACTCCTCCAAGTTTCACTCCTTGAATCCTCCCAAAAAATGAGTTATAGAGAAAATGGTAGACCTTATTCAATTTCGATTTATTCAAGAGAGTGAACTTGTACAAAATGCCTCGCACTCAATATTTAACATGAAATTATGAAATTTGTACACAAGAAACTACATCCAGTACTATTTCCAATGCAATTGGTCTCACTTAATTTGGATTCTCTAGGAAGACGTTATGATTGTTTTACCTGGAACACATGTTTATGACTAGCTTCGGGACTAGTCAAAAACCCTATCTTCCACAGAGGGTATCTCCAAAATTGTAGAGAAGAAAGAGCTGAAATTTTTACCATAGGTACCTAGATATGTCTTCTCAATATCCTCCAAATTTCACCATCTGAATCGTTCTAGAAACAAATTTATAGAGAAAATGGTAAGATGGCCTGTAAAATAACATAACTTAGAACACATAACCAAAAAAATTCATCCTCCCTTGAAATTCGGCCTTATTTACTTCATATTTCCTCTGAAATTTGACTTATATATCATTGTTCATTAACAAACTTGTGTGTTTAAAATGAATGTATAATGATATGTATTTATACCCTTTATGTCACTTCCTTTTAACATTAGGGCCGACATGTAGTTTATGCTTCAATTCACATTGTCATATTCAAAAATTCATTTCTCCTCAATCGTGAGGATCCACGTGACGTGCCACATACCACCGGAAGTGGAATGAATTATACTATCCATCCATGGGTGTTGTATCTGCATGTTTAATTTCCTTTATGTATATCTACTTCGATCAACTGTGGGGTCCAAAAGCCAATGGATAGGGTTGACATCAATGACAACAACCAATCTTCCAACACTCAGACTCAGAAATAGAGTGCACCATTGTATTATTCTCGAAATTCTGATAAAAATGAGTATAAACACTCTATACTTTCCTCAAGGAACTCTATAACACATGTTACAATGCAAACTCAAAGTCTAGATACCTTATGGCATGAACTTCGAGGAAAAATATGCTTAGTTATGCACGCATCTCCATATTTCATACTTTGTACCCTGCCTCAGTCTGAGCGCCAACTTAAATAGGGTGCGGGCCCTAACCACCACCCGAAAGCTTTGGAAAACTTAAATATTTTATTTCCCACATGTCGTAATAAGCGGTACCTTTGGCGTAATAGTGGAGGCATTGGCATAGGTGGGAGGAGGTCACGGGTTCAACCCGCGAAACTCTCCCCCTCTGGCATTTTTTTAGAACTATATATTAAATATATGGTATGGTGTGATGGCATATATTACTTAGGCATAAACTACCCCCCGAATATTGGTACTTGGTTACATTGGATACTATATAGACCATAGGTCGGGGGATTGTCCCTTTCCCTCCAAACTATTACACATCAAAATTCCACACTTAAGTATCTCACCCTAAGTGTCACAAGTGTCTTAAAAGTGTCGTATGTACCTTGGTAAGTGTCGTCAAGTGTCGTATGCACCTTACTAAGTGTTGCATGCAATTTTCTGTGTTTTTATGTGTTTTAACCCCTTGAAACCATCAAAGAACATTTTCCATGATCTCAAAGTCATATTGGAGAAAGAGACCCATCATTTCAAGGTCAGAAACATACTTTTTACTTGAAAAAATCGACCATTTTTTGGGCAATTTTTGAAGGGTGGCGGCCCCCTGGCCATGCTACGGGATTTCTACCCATAGGGTAGTGCTCCCTTTACCTTATTTAATGAGCATTGATCTAGGATCAACGTTATATCTCTAACTATAATGGAGCATTGCTTTTGGTTAGACAAAAAATTGGAGAATCTCGCCTCTTTCTAAGGGCCAACTCTTAGAGATGAGGTTGGTTTGGATCGAATGCTATCATATGGCACTATCCTAGGATCAGATCCTAACCTAGAGGAGTCATATCCTCAACTAATCCCCAAATCTACTCATGGTGGTTGAGCCTCCCAAGCCTATAAAAGGAGGCATTTCCAAGGTGAAACAGACACAGACATAGATATCAAAATTATGATCTTGGGATTAATGGAGGGGTTTGGATGAGGAGAGATTGGAGGAGTGTCGCATCATCATCCATGTTTGTAAGTATTCTCTTTGGGTTCTCATTTTAATATACTTGGCCTATTTCCTTCAAGTATGTATTCATATGTGGTTGTCTATTGATTGGTTCAATGCACGTAGATAGATTTGTTTTGTCTAATCCATTAGAGTAAGAGATAGTCGTTTGTTTCTCATTGTTCATTGCAGTTATGGAGTTGCATCAGGAGTTTGGAGATCAAGCTTAGGGTTTGGAGCATATAGGACAAACATCATAAATGAGGTACATCACACTTCCTCTCCTCTCTTTTTCGATGGAAAAATGAATTTAAAGGAATGGTAGTGTCCAAATGTAATTTTATGTCTTGGTATAGGGGTCTGTAATCCAAGGTAAATTTCAACTATCCATAGGGGAATATTTTTGTAACACGAACATACATATTTTACAACTTAAATATAATTTACATCATATGACTATTTGTTTTTATGACTGGCGGAATCAACAACTAGTTGGGCACGTACTCGCGTGACATGTGGTCGTGTTATCCAACTGCTACCACTATAACCTCCAGGTGCCATACATATTCCCCTTCCATGGGCACAAGTAAATCGGGGGGATTTGAACTCGAAACCTTATCAAACATAACACTTCATATCATGGTACTTGTCAATTGAGCTACCCCTCGGGGGCTTACATCATATGACTATTAAGTCATATTCTTGGTGTAATGGTAAGTCATTAAAGTTGTGTCCATGAGGTTGAGAGTTAGATTATTGTTACACACCATAATTTTTGGAATATACTAACAATAGAAGGCCAATGGGAGGATCCCATGTGGCATCCTCTCATTTGTCCACCTATGCAAAACCATGCCACATGTCGTTATATGATTAGTCCATGTCAATGTTCGATCACCAGTATGGTCCTGCTAACTCATCTTGATACCTTCCACATGTTACATCGTGAATTTTCCATGGCATAACTGTAGGACCTGTATGGATGTGCCATGTGTCACCCCCTATTAACCTTTGACCATGTTTGACCAAAACTTTGAAGAGACATAACTTTATCATATGACATTTGTTTGAGGTGATTCTCACGTCATTGGAAATATCTCATCAAGATCTATGCAATGAAGTCATTTTCAAGAGCATTTGAGATGATCAAATCTTGAGCATATTCAGATCCACCTAGATCATTCCTCCCCATTGGAATCCTTTTGGACCACCAAAAGTCTTGATTACCCAGAAAATAAATGAGGGTAAAGCTCCATCACCTTCCTGATATCGATCCATCTTGCTTTTCTTGGTTTTACCCCTTTAAGACCAACTCAAAGATATTCCACATCACCCCATTATGAAGTCTTGATCCTGTCAAGGATAACATATTCCTACAGCTTGTCCAAGTACTCAGGAGCAAAATCATCAACTGTCGAAATCTTAACACCTTCATATTTATCCATAATCATAGCAGGCTCATAAAGCTTCAAATTCTCAACATTCACCACTAGATATATTTTCATATAAGATGGTAGATCTAAACGAAAGGCATTAGTACCAATCTCCTCCAAAATATTAAATGGACCATAATGGATTGGCTTTAACTTTTTAACTTCACCCTCCATTATGTCCTTACTGATATGTAACCATACTTGATCACCGACTTGAAACCGATGATCAACTCAATTCTTATCATGCCTCACCTTGTACTTGGATTGGCTCTTCTCCAATTGTTCATGTACTACATGATGTACCCGTTGGATCCTTTGAATGAACCTCTTAGCTTTATATGTATCATTTTTTCCATCCTCTTTTCTTACTTCTCTGAAACCAAACACCATAGGTGATTTAGGAAAGTATCTCAAACATACTTCAAAATTTCTCTAAGTGGAATAATGCATGGCACGATTATAGGCATGTTGTACATAGTGTAACTGCTCATCCCACAACTTAGGATGGTTATTGTAGTAACCTCGTAGCAAATGTACCACTGTCATGTTCACCACCTCTATCTGTCCATCTATCTACAGGTGAAAAGTTATGCTCTTTGTTAACATAGTGTCCATTAGCTCCCATAAACTAGACCAAAACATTCCCAAGAATCGAGAGTCTCAATCTGATATAATAGATGTAGGTAGCCAAAAATGAACCTAGACATTAGCAAAGAACAACTATGTTGTATGTTCAGTTGTGACTTTCGTCTTGCATGGAATTAAGATACACATCTTACTGAACCTATCCACAATGACATATAAATAATCATGACTTGTTCTGGACATCGAAAAACCCCCTACAAAATTCATGGATAGGCTTTCCCATGGTTGATAAGGTACTAGAAGTGGCATATATAATCCCAAGTTTTTGTTTCTAGGCTTACTTGTGGCACACATAACACACCCTTTTACATACTTGGAAATTGTTTCATTTGTTCGAGGCCAATAACAATATCTTTGTAACTGTGCTACTATTTTTTCTACCCTGAAATGACCAGAAATGAGAGATGTATGAACTTCTTTGATTACACTTTATCTTTCATCCCTGGGTATACAAATTTTTCCAAGATGATATAATAAATTATCATGCACATGATAATTCAATTCTTCATGATAATTTCCATGAGTTAATGCTTCATGTGCATCTTTAAAATCATCATCTCTACAATATTGTTCAACATAACTTTCATAAGCTAAAGAATTGTGCTTCAATATTGTATATGTGTTAATCACTAGTCTTGATAACATATATGCAACCTTGTTAAGAATACATTTCTTATACCTAATAACCAAATGAAATTGATGTAAGAAATCCATCCACCTGAAATTTCATGAATGTTGTAGCTTGGTCTGTGACTGCAAATAATGTAATGGTTGATGATTTGTATGAATTTTTCATTCCTTCCCCATTAAGTAGTGCTTCCACTTTTTAACATTTTGTACCAACACATACAATTCCTTATCATATGTTGGATAGTTAATTATTTCTTGAGAAAAATTCTTAGAATGATAACAAATAGGTTTACCTCGTTGAATCAAGATTGTTCCCATGGCGTATCCACTTGCATCGGTTTGAATCTCAAATGATTGTTGAAAAATCGGCAGAACCAAAACTGGTGTGGTGCTTATTTTGTCTTTCAATGTCTCAAAGGATTTTTGTTACTTGCCTCTACATTGAAAAACTTGTTTCACACTAATGTTAGAAAGAGAAGCATACTACTACAAATGAATTTCATGTTCGACCTCCCTATTAGGAGGCAACCCTGTAGGTTCCTAAAATAACTCATCATAGTTAGAAATAATCTTTACTAATTCTTTTTTATGATCTGGATCACAACTTGTCAAAGCATATAACGCATCTTCCTCTTTTTACATCACCACCATGAGAATAAAAGATATACTAGCATTTATGAGTCTCTTCATTTGTCATGTACCCACTAAAGAAATATTAGTTTTAATATGGTGATCTCTGATGATATATTCAATCCCATCCTTAAAAATGTGATATTTGTTCTCTTCATGATAGAATATGGCTTTCCTGTCAAATAAATATGGAATACCCAAGACTATGCCACAAATTTCAAGTGGCACAACATATAATTCAACCTCATCAAAGAACTTAGAAGTAATTGAAAATCTAATTTTACACTATTTCGTCACTTGCAACTTAGCATCCTCACACACCCAACCTAATGGATATAGTTTCGCATGAGGCGTGGTCTTTAAACCGAACTTCTTAACAATTTCTTCAAATATTAAATTCACTTGAGATCCATTGTCGAACAAAGTATCAATCTTTCTATGTTTCACTATGAATCTGACATGGAAAAGGTCACTTCATTCTTTTGATTAGGAACACCTTCCAATTTAGTAGATTGAATTGGAGAACTAGAACTAGAAGTAGAAATACCTTTGCTTCCCATTGTTGTGATTTTAGTTTCATCTCCTCTAATCCCAGATCTTGTTGAGTTGTTGCAGCAGTTTTTTATTTCCCTTTATCCTGGAACTTCTTTTTTCATGACTCTAGATGCATCTTCCAAAACTATGTCTCCTCGTGTCCCTTCCTTTTGAAGTGAGAACATGTAGGTTTCTCTTCAGCTTTCTTCACTATAGTTGATTTCTTACTCTTCTATTTTCCTTTCGACTTTTTCTTGAACTTGTGTGGCTTCTTATCTTTGGACATATACTTTCCCTTGCTAGCTTCAAGATTAGTAGCTTGTACTGACACTTTGTCAATATTAGTAGGGTTAAACATCAATATAATGTGTTGAATATATGAATGGATACCACCAATATATTTCAGAATATTTTCTCGAGAAAATAATGGAATTCCTAAAGATAATGCTTTCTTTTTAAATTCATGTGTATATACTTGAATGTTTTTCCCTTTTCCTAGCCTTAGATGTTGCCAATCTATTATTGCAGTTTCCACATAAGATAATGGATAAAATTGCTTTATTATTGTAGCAACAAATTCATCCAAGAAGAAATTACTTTACCCTGTTTAACAAGACCAACTTGTTTCTTACTCTCCCACCATATCAAGATTGTGCCACCCAGACAAAGAGTATCCAACTGTATCTTTGTAGTGTCATCCACGATCTTTTGTACCATGCAATATACTTCAATTCGTTTGATCCATTTTTCCAACTTCTCTACATTCAATTCTCCATCATAAATTGGCAAGTCAAACTTTACATCTAACTTTAATAAAGGCAAATCATGAGCATGAGAGAAAAAATACTTCTTAGAGGGATTCTTCTTATGAAAAGAATGTTCACTTACACCATTGGTAGATGATGATGATGATGATGATGATGATGATGATGATGATGATGATGATGATGATGGCGAAGAGGGTTTTGAAGTTCCACCACATTCACCTCCTCCTTCTCCTTTTACCGAAGATTCTTCGTCATCGGTCTTTTGAACTCTTTGATACAAATAATCTATTATATCCCTCGTCTCGTGGAGTGTAGCCATAACTTCTTTAGGTCTCATGGGAATATCTTCTCCTTCCTTTCCTTCGGAAGCCATATTTTACTTACGAAATCTCCTTTGCATCGTTGGCTTATAACTTGCAAGCCTTCCTTCACCTCGCTTGAATCTAACTCTTGTAAGCATTCATGTGAAAATATATGTCAAAACCAACTATGATACCAACTTGATTTGAAAATCCTTAGATGTTAAATTATTTCTCATATACACATAAACATACAACTTGATTTGAAATATAAATGATCGCTTTGACTATTTGCAAAAAATATGAATTCACTTACGTATCCAAACTCAATCAACTGATGATTAACTTGCAAGAAAACTGAGTGAAATGGAACAATAATAATAAAACACATAAGACAAGTTTGTTAACGGAGTTCACCTATTTTGGGCTACGTCTCTGGGTCCGCTTCCAATTGAGATATTTCTTTATTAATTCTCAAATGTTTTTGTTCTTACAATGACTTTTTTATCTGTTGCTCAGACTCAGAAACAGAGTGCATCATTGTATTCCTCTCAAAATTATGATAAAAATGAGTATAAACACTCTATACTTTCCTCAAGGAACCCTATTCCATTCATTACAATGCAAAATCAAAGTCTAGATACCCTATGGCATGAATTTTGATGCAAAATATGCTTAATTGTGTACACATCCCCATATTTTGTACTATGTACCATGCCTCGGTCTAGGTGCCAGCTTAAATAGGTCGCAGGTCCTAACCACCACCCGAAATATTTGTAAAACTTAAATATTTTATTTCCCACATGTCGTAATAAGCGACACCTTTGGCATAACTATGGAGGCATTAGAATAGGTGGGAGGAGGTCGCAGGTTCCAACACGCAGACCTCTCCCCCTTTGGAATTTTGTTAGAACTATATATCAAATATATGGTATGGTACGATGGTAGATATTACTTAGGAATAAACAACCCCTGTGAATATTGGTACTCAGTTACATTGGATACTATATAGACCATGGTCCAAGGGCTTATCCCTCGGCCCTTTTCCCACAAAACATACATGTTTTACAACTTAAATACAATTTACATCATATGACTACTAAGTCATATCTCTTGGTGTATTGGTAATTCATTGAAGTTGTGTCCATGAGGTCGAGGGTTCAATTATTGTTACACACCATAATTTTTGGAATATACTAACAATAGAAGGACAATGGAAAGTTTCCATGTGGCAGCCTCTCATTTGTCCACATGTGCAAACCATGCCACATGTTTCTATATGATTAGTCCAAATCATTGGTCGATCACCTGTACGGCCCTACTGACTCAGCCTACTACATGCCATGTGTTACATCATGAGGTTTCCATGTCAGCATTGTACAACCTATATGGATGTGCCACATCTCACCCTTCCAGTGGTGCCATGTGGCACCCCTTTTTGACCTTTGACCCTATTTGACCAAAATTTTGAAGACCCATAAATTTCTCATACGACATTCATTTGAGGTGATTCTCACGTCGTTGGAAATATCTCATCAAGATCTACACAATGAATTCGTTTTCAAGAGAATTTGAGACGATCAAATTTTGAGCATATTTAGATCCACTTGGATCACTATAGCAGGATTTATGGAGAAACCAAGCCTCCTCATTTATTGTTGAAAATTGTTCTATATAATTTGGTCATGAGGGACATCACATATTAGACTATCCTTAATGGGATCAATGCAACCTTAAGTAAGGCGCATAAGAGGTGCGACCTAGTTTACCCCCTTTACATCAAAATGTATGGACTTGAAAATTTTCTGAAATGGAATCCCATGCTATTCAAGAATACAATTCTAGATAAGGATGTTTTAGGAGGCATGATTCCAAATATATGATAGAAGAACATTGTAAAGAAGTCAAATTCACTTATACATACAAGCATGGAGATTAGGGAGAAAGCACTAGAGGGAGATGTGACTTACAAAGAGGTGCATCAGAGGAGAGCTCAAACGCAGAGTTATAAAATTGAAGATGAGCAAAATAAAAGAGTTAAAATTGTTGCTCAAGAAGTTAATTTATAGAGAGAAATCAAGTAAGCTTAGATAATAGTTGTTATTGAAGCAACTGGGACACAAAAAGAAGCAGATGAGAAAGTTGAACATGATATATTAGCATTTGAACTGATTTCTCAACAATAAGATACTATTGAAAGGGAATTCAAGGAGGATATGAATAAATCCAAAGAAGATGAGTAGAGGAAGAGGGTTGAGGCAAATTCTAAGGCCAAGAGAATAAAAAAGAATCAACTAGACAGACTGCAAAATATCTTAGCAATGTCAAGGGATGAAACAAATCGATAAATATATACACCTTTGAGATTTGTAGCAGTAGGTTCATCCAGGATTATAACCAAATGTGATATACCTATTCCCATGCCTACTAATATGGATAATTTAGATAGTTTTACATTTGATTGAAAAACCAAGAAAATTGTAAGGCAGTCCCATTAGAGAAAAAAAATTGCAGTTGACAAGTAGGTTGTATTGACATTGAAGCAGTTTTCTTCAATGTTAATGATACTAGATTAGAATCCCTAAGATATGCAAGCCTAGAATTTGGAGAAACAAATGTAGATGTTGTTGGATCTATTGTCAAGTGACTAAAGCTACAATAGGACAAAATCACAAAGCTGGAGAATGAAGTGAATTATTATCATTCCAGTAGATTTGTTCCTTCTATCTTTGTAAATTATTCTTTTATGATCCAAAATAAATTGCATGTTCATCAAAGGAAGTTATATGAAAGAGTGTAGGTATTGCAGGGGCAGATCGATAACATGATGTACTTTCAAAAACATCTCCTATCATGGAAGATTCAAAAAGAGTAAGTCC
>JASDQU010439171.1:80085-124768 GCA_032191745.1 Picea mariana | reverse complement strand
TCCCTTTCTTGTATATATTGAACATCCCCAAACCTTTTTTTGAAATCTTCAAAGGTGTCAACCCCTTGAAATGGAATATCAAATTGACAGTTCTCATGATAATATGACTTGGAGAATTTAGTCAATTTACAATGTTCTTTGATAACATCTCTAGTATCATGTCTTTTGAATTTTCTAGAAGACAACCAAATGTTTTCCATTTACTTATCTTCTTTCATTGTATTATTAATTTTTAGCAAAGTATATTTTCCAAGAGTCAAAGGAAAAGTGGGCCATAATTTTTTTGAATTTGAGAATAAGGAACGAGTAATTCCTATGGAAATTGTTTACAATGTTGTTTCCCTTAGCACTAATTTGTCTTATACATATTTGGGTAACAAATGAGGAGTTTTTGCACACCCATATATCCTTACATAAGAAAAAATATCATCTAAAAACTAGTCTCCTATCTCTTTAATAGTATTTATAGCCTCTTGGGTGAATCTTGGAGTTGGTTGGTTGAACAACACAATATATAACGTAATCATGAAATTATCACAAATATTGTAAAAAATATTTTTATAATTTTGACTCCAAAGAATAGAGCAATAGATGTGTATAGGTACTTGATTAGGTGTCCAATTCCATTTCATTAATAGAAAAGGGGGTTTTGCATAGACTGTGTCTACAAGATAAGAAGACATATAAAACCCTTCCTCAAAGGCAGGAGGTGTTTCCAATTATTTCTTAACCGCCAATTGAATATTGGTTGATAGAATTTGAGCCTAATTGAAAATTACCCCATATTTATAAATTGGATGCATTAAAGGGACCCATTCCAATTAAAATGTTGGGGATCCTTTGTTGATGATTGCAGCTAAGTGAGACATTCTCCAGGACACAAACCTAAGAGAGAGCCCCTGAGAGGGGTGTGTGGTTCCTATCTGAGACAGACCTGGAATGTAGAGATGGCCTCCTCCTTACAGAGAGTTGAGAAGAACTCTAGATGATTCTCCTATGTAACATAGTGAGAAAGGAGATCTGCATAGTTAGACGTGTTTGTGGCTTAGCACAAGGTGAACGTGTGAAATCCCAAAGTGTTGGGTATATCGTCATGAGACATAAATGAAGATGATGTATTAGCCTCCTCTGAGCAGAGAGTTGATGAGAAAATCCAGATGACTCTCATGTGTAATGCAATGGGAAAAAAGATATGTTGAGTGGACGTGCATGTGGACAAGCACAGGTGAACGTGATCCTAGTGGCTGAGCACTAGTGAGAGTGGTTCTTCTGTGTAATGCAATGAGCCAGAGATATGGACATCCCTATGTATGTGCCCCTAGTGGTTGAGCACTAGTGGGTGTTTGAGATCCCTCGCTATATTGTTCAAGATTCAGACATGCCTGTAACCCGAATTGTAATGTAAAAGGTACAGGTCGGCCCCACCTTAATGTAATTGATAATTAATGTAAAATATAATTAATCTGGTTAATATTAATTATATTTTGAGATAAAGAGGTCGGCCCTATTGTGCCAATAGACACTTATGTTGACAGGTCAAGTCTAATATAAGTAAAGGTAAATTCCCCATTGAGGGATCATAACTTTTGTATGAGTTTGGAAATTTCAACAAGTACATCTACTTGGGAAAAGTGCACACCTCTCTTGGGCGCTAGTCTTTTAGGGTTTACAAGCACCCTCTTGTGTGCTAGATTTTCTTGGTGGTGAAGGTATTTCTCTTGAAAAATATAGCAAAGGATTTGGCTGGGTTTTCTTCCCTTGTTGAAAAGGGTTTCCTAAGATACTTCTTATAAATTACAACTATAATATATATAAACCTATTTCAACTTTTAACAGAAAAAAAGGAGATTTTTCTTCTTACTAGATTTTAATATCAGTCTACAATACAATCTTGAAAAAAGTTTTAAGTCCTTTTAGTTGTTTGCAAAACTACTAATGGATGCAAAGGGTTTCTAAGTATGTTTAGGGGAATTGAGCAAGAAAAACAAATTCTTTATAGGAAAGGAGTGTTATGGAAAATTAGGCATGAGTAGAACTTAATCAACCTCCCTTACAGTGAATCAATTCAATCAATTAGGAAAAATATTTGATAATAATGGTGGATCAGAGTGTTAAATGCCAAATCCAATGGGAAATTAAAAATATAATGTATTTAATTCAAAAAGTACCGGAAATCTGGAAATCCATAATTTATGAAGATGCGCATTTAATTGAAGTTCTGGATCCGAATGTTGAATCATAATGACATGTCACCTGATATGTGTGAACCTATGTATTTGGAGAGAGAATCCAGAAATTTAGAATCTGGGCAAATAAAAAATGATATTTCAATGCGCAATTCCGGATCTAGATACATATTAATCGATTTTGAATCATTTATCAGGTGATAAAAAGTTAATGCCCACCGTTGATTTCTTTTCATGTAAACCTCTGCTGTTGTTACTTTTTTTTTTGGTTTTAAAAAGTTAATACCACATTCATCGTGAAACTTTTTCCATTTTGGAATTTCGTGCTGGAAACTCACTCCAGATACTTCCCCACATAGTAGTTGATATGGGAATGATAAAGCTTCGCAGCCCTAGGGGATACAGGGTCGAACTCGTGACCTCTCCCCAAACTGGAAGAGTGTGCGCACGTCTTACCAATTGTGTTATCCCATGAAACCTCGTAAAACTTGTTGTAAAGAATTTATATATTTAAATCCTACTCATGTAACTTGTGTGCAGTCGGGAAAAAAATGGAATATTTTGTGCGGCTAGCCACTGAGGTAAAATTTTGGTCATAGTTACTATGAATCCAAGATCCATATATCCAGGAAAATTATAAAAATGAGCTTAAATTGAAAACACATATATGTATGTCAAGTAAGATAGCCACATCTGATGACATGTCAAACAAAATAGATTCCACATAGGTCCATTCCTAGACTGCACAAGAATCAGCATGTGACATGGACAACCGATATTTCTTAAAAATGCATAGTTAAGAGAAAACCAGATTCTGGATGACTATTCACAAGACACCTCAGCCTCCATTTCATGTGCCACATCACAAATAACATATAGGTCGTGACATCAGATAGGACAATTCAAGAGACCGAATTTTCCAAGTCAGGAACTAGAATAAATTCCACCTTGTATTAGAGTGACATGTAATCAGTGAAAGACACGTGGTCAATCCAGATCAGATGGCTTAAATACGAAAATCTAGAATTTGAGAAAAATGGACATTATAGAAAGTTTCAGATTTCGTATATCCAGGATTTGAGAGGGATAAGACAAATGAAAACTATGGATGTCTGGATATCGGATGCCATGTAATACAGGACAGGCAGGTGTATGACACATAGGATACCATGGGATTAACACGTTGGACATTGAGAAGCCAGAATCCAATAGGGCATGCTGGCGTCAAGAAAATATTGATGCTAAGTCAGGTGGACACGTCAGCAGGAGTTCAGAACCATGCAAATATGGATAATACAAGTGGCATACATCCATTGGTTAATGGGATTTCAAAGTTCCAACACTGGAGGTTGTGGTTCCACATCTAGAATTTAGGATTTATTAAAATGTGAATTATTGAAGAACCCGGATTTTTGGACTCCGGACATTCGGGATTTACATAAAGTGCATACCTTTGAAAAGTTTAGATATCTGGATATCCGGGATTTGGAAAAGTGTTATGATGGAGGAAAGGGAAAAACCCGGATCCAAATATGGTAGAGAAATATCTAACCATTAATTTGTAAGAAGATTAATCTGGGTTGTTGATTTAATGAAGATAAATACAACTTTATGAGGGTAAGGAAATTTGAGATCTGAAAACATGAATTTATGATGAACTTAAGGTTTCCTCTACTAGCACTCAAAAATTAATCAAAGCTTGCATTTCTAAACGCTAATATTCCAAAAAAGCAATCATAACCAAATTCATGATCAAAACGCAAATAACAAAATAGTATTTATCCTAATTAAAGCACAAATATAAACAATTACTATATAACAAATCAAAAAAAGAAATACATATATACAATATAGGATTCAAAATCAAAGTTTAAATGGGGGGCTTTTATTTTTAAAAGAAAATATATGGGAGGTTGTTGTGGGATGTACAACAATTAGCGACACACTAGAAGAACGAGTTATCTCTATCAACAATTTAAGGGTCTTTACTTCAAATCTGAATGTTAAAGATAAGTTCAATGGATGAAAGAAATCACATAATTCATGTGTACCACGACAATGTCAAATTTTCTAAAAGACATGGAATCCAAATTTCAAGTACTTATTATCTAACATAGTATTTTCAAGGAGAATAACTAATAAATTTAATTTCGTTAACTGAACTTACACTTATGATTGGCTATGGTTTGACCAAGGGGTTTTAACTTTTATAACAAGTATACATCCAAATAAGTGTGTTCCTCATCTCTCTTCTTCCAACATTGATTCACTACCACCGAGCGTCCATAGCCCCGATGAAGTTTCCTTGGTATCATAAAAGCATGGCCCTGCTACCAGTGAGCATCCATAGCCCCAATGGGTTTACTTGCATTTCATGCACATTTTACAGTGTTTTTTTCACACACCTGACCCTCTAAGTATCCTTTAAGGGATGGGAGTATAAATTTTATGCTTTCCTACAACTCCTTTAATTCCTCGAATGAGGACACCATTGGCATGTGCTCACCAAAAGTTTCCCAATGATTAAAACTTGCCAAAAATCGAGCTGTGGTCTAAAAGTTATAGCCTTCCAAATTTTTTGAGGCATCATTAGTCAATGGCCATCCCCTTCGCCACGTAGCTTTGCCCTTCTTGTACCATCTGACATGGCATGGTTGTGACTTGGGTCGTCACTCCTTAGTGATGACGTGGTTGTTGGTTGCAGGGAGTATCTCCATGTTTTCAAGAACACCAAGCCTTCGACCCTTAAGCGTTCTTGTACAGGTTTACAACATCCCCGGATACCCAAAGTCCTGAAGTCTCCTTCCACTCCAGAATCTATGGTGGATCTATATCCACCCTTAGATCCAACAGTTGCTATTTGTCTGCACTTAACACGTGGTTTAGACTTGACAATGGGGGGGTCCCACACCTAACTCGTGACTAATCCCATGACACCACGTGGAACCATCCAGGCACTCCACATCACCATAGAGTACGTAGGCCCATCCAATCAAAGATGGAAACTACAACATGGGAAACTTTGGCACTTCAGCGCTTCGGTGTTTAAACCACCTTCCTACATCCTCAAGTTTTCCTAGAATCCCAAAGTTTTGAACTCCCAAAGAGGGTGCCACATGTGTACCTACGACGATACTTAAGGCTAATCATGGGATTTCTTTAATCTCTATAATTAAATAATCTTCGTGTCTTCAGCCATAGCCCAGGCTACGCTTTAACTCAAACTCCCAAAATCCCAGAGGCTGAAGTCCCAAAGTCACGTGGACCGTCGATCTGAGATCCTTCAGGATCCTCCTTGGCCATTTGATCAAGAATAGTGGGAGGATAGAATAAGCAAGAGTATTGACAGGAAGCATCCATTCTTCACTAATTCGTGACTTCCCTGACCAGTAATACTCCGGAGAGGTTGAAGAATATAGGGTTATATGATCCGTGAATTCGTGAAGTAGCGAAATCTCGTCGGTCGTTCAATGAGGTATATGGTTCGGGTGTCTTATCCGCCATAAATCCATAAGAGGACGATGACGACGATTAGACTGTTGATCTATGATCGTGATCAACGGTGTATAAAGTCCCTGTGACTGAGGATTTGGTCAAGATTTTACGAGGAGGTGGATCCCACGGTAACGGATAAGAAACCACTAGTTGTCGGTCAAACCATCATGTAACCGTGCCCGTAGGTTTCCTTTGGCAGGATTAGAGTGTTGTGTGGTTCAAAAATCCTGAAGTCTTGGACCTCCGAAGTCCCGAATCCTAGATAGCTTCGCTCCTTTTGAGCGTAGAAAAGGGTTCTTGCACCCTGGTCATATGGGACTTTGACACACCCCGATGGGATACACTCTTAAATCTTATCCAATATTTGGTTAAGTCTGTGGACTCGAGCCTATAGTCACTTGGGAGAATGGTTTGAAGGAAGTTCCCTCCATTTATAGAAATCAGACTCTATAACAGGAAAAAGGAATTTCGAGGGATTAACGAGTTCAGAACAGTCTTGTAGAGTATGTCCTGACTCTATAATTGTGGATTTGGTCCTTGAACAATCCTTTTGAGGATTAGTGCATATAGACTCTGACAAAAGGTAATCTCTCCATTTGCCCCAATTTTGTTTAAGACCCATTAATATCAGTCCTCCTTTACTAAATGGAATAAAGCAGAAATCCATTGGCAGAATATTATATTCAAATTGTACTTCAATTTTTGTAGGTCGCTAGGCCTGTAGAGCCATAGAGTCTACCACTCAAACAAGATAAAATTTTATGCTAGTATCTGACTCATGAAAACATGTATTACAACAAAACCAGTTAATACAATATAAACCCAAAATTTTACTTATCTGGAACCTTGAAATTAGTGGGCAACTGTTGAAGGGGTGTCCTTTTTCCATCTAACCATAGGCACAATTTCTCTTGGGGTAATTCCTCAATTGGCCACCCCCTATCTAGATCATGATACCATGAGAGTGATTCTACTTTATCGTAGCAACAACAAAGGACAAAGGTTACTCTTCCTTTCCCACAGGAACCTGGCAGTTCAACTTTCTATCCACCAAGCAAGGGAGTCTGTTGAGATTATTCACTCGATCATTGCAGCTTCATTTATCATTTTGTTTAGAAAACATTGTCAAATCATTCTTGTAACCAGAACAGCTTATTTCTCAGTTCCCTTCATAACCAAAGAGCCCCACGCGCTCTTCTCTTCTTGATTCTTTCTCAGACCCATTCGTGTCTCCTCTTATGCCCTCTTCCCACACGATTTTCCTTCATTTTCTTTCCTTTTCCAACAATATTTCATGGGTCAGATCGGGAAGTTTCTAGATGGGTACTCTACCCATATCCTCATTGACTCATGAGGAAGAATTCACAACTACCAACCTGACCGGTAATTAAGTTTTTCTAGGCTAGAAGATTGTTATGGGTCTGCGCAATTTATATCTAGCAGAGTACTAGCTTGGCAAGGGTCATCTCACCATTATTGGTTCCCCTTACCATCCCTCTCACGCATCATGATGTATCTAGCAACCCTCTTTTAACAATCATGCCACGACTTCATTTTATTAATTAACAAAATATATGCATTACCTTCTATAGCAAGGTTCATTGTCTTTCCAACATTCACATGACAAATATGTCCATAGCTTTGTTCACAATAATAATAATATTTACAATTTGGGGGAAACAAGGGTGTTACATCTTTCAACTTCCCTTTTATTTCAAATTATGTTCACCCTTTTAGATTTGTATAAAAGTATTGCATATGCAATAAAGTGATAAGGAAGCAGGGAGATACGAGAGTCGTTTTGATTTTCTTAGCATAGGCTTGTATACTTAAGTTTAACCCAGAATCCTCCCCAAGAACCATCATAGTAGTATCCAACATTTTAATGTGAGATGAATGGAGCTCAAAGAAAATCATAGAAAGACATTTTCCTTTACTCTTGGATTACTAGAGTATTAATTAAGCAGCATATGTGTTCCACCACAACCATCAATCAATAACCAATAGTTAAGAACTTTTTGTAGATATTTCAGATAGAGTATCCCATGTATTGTTCATATTTTGTGAGAATGTCTCCAGTGTTTTATCAAAATTGAGCATGCCCATGAACTCTTACTATAAAATTTAAAATTTCATCCAAAAAAAACATATAAAATAAGTTCATAAATCAGCAATCAACTAGTAAAAGTATAGGAAATATCCACAAACATAAAATGAAACAACGTTGAAATCAAAAACCAAAACCACACTCAAACATGAGCATGATAATAAGATAGAATCAAACTAAAGAAAATCTATAAGAATAATCTCAACCATATTTGCCAAAAAATTATTTTGTTTTAATTATTATTTTATTCTATTATATATAAATAAAAGAGAATTACATTGAAAATTAAACATAATACAAAATAGAAAAATTGACCAAATGTACAAAATATATTTTGAGTGAAATCTTAAAATTAAATCAAGAGAAAAAGTAAAAGAAAAACTCAAAAGGAGATAAAAAAACAAGAAAACAAAAATCTATTATTTACATGATTAACAATTACCACCAAAAGGTAGTTAAGAAAAAAAATTATTTTAAACCTGGTCATTCATAAGGAGGCTTTCTAACTCCCCCTCCAATGATTGTAAAATGTATGTTAAAGGGTCAACTTTTGAAGAAATCTAAAACAGTCCCAGCCAAAAGGTGTCGAAATTTTGTATGTTTATCTTTTATTTTGTGTGTTTATTGTGGCCACAACACCTTTTATAATTTTCTCAAAAACTAAAGGGGTCCTCTTATTAATTTTGGTAATGTCACCTTGATTTGTTTTTGTTTTATATTTCTAGTTATTTTTATGTCTTGTTTGTTTTTTTAACCTTTTCATCATCATCTTCTTCTTGATATGATTGGTTTGGTTTGATTTTCTTATATAGTCATGTAAATATTTTACCATTTAGGTGATTGGATTTCTTTTTCATTGAACATTATTAAATCACAACATTTTGGTTAATTATTGGAAGTAATTTTAATATGAATTCTTCACATTCACTTCGTTCTAAACCAAAATTATGAAGAATATTTTTATTATTCAATAATTAACATGTGATTCTAAAATATGGTTTATTGGTTGATTAAAATTTGTCAATAATTGAGTGTTTACTAAATCTTATAAAAATTATTTCCTCAAATTTGCAAAATATTCCCAAATCTCAAAATATAATGTCCAATCTAGTATATTTAGAATATGTGATATCAATTAGATTTGATTTTATTAATTGATTTTCGTTAATTAAGATTTGGAGATCTTGTAGTTCATCTTTTAATAGATTTTTGTTATTAATTTAATTTCTTTTTGTTACAAGCGTCTATTACAGATCTACAGTTCAGTTATAGTCTCCAAGATATACCGAAAATAATTCATTCAGTTAAAATTATTTATCTCTACAAGGCATAATGCTTGGGCAACATTAAATGAAAAATTCATATCGGTTTTAGGAGGTTATATTTCATTCTTATTCCTGAACAAACGGTGAGGAATCTCTTCAAACGATTGAAAACCCACTTCCAAAATGGTTCTATTTACTTAAACTCCAAATTATTTCTTCCAAGATTGAACGGATTGAGAGAAATCATTATCGGAGTGACATGGATTTTCCCATATTGGAAACGCATCAATCTTTAGGAGAAAATACTATAGATTCAATATCAGCCAAACAATGAAGAGTTTGACAAAACGATTTGAAACCCACTTCCAAAACAAACCCTTTTATGTACCCTCTAGAGGATTTTCTCATAAAATGAACATATTTTGAGAAATCATGATCTGAGTGAGTCAGATTAGATTTTAGGTCAATTTCAGGAGACTAACTTCAAACTTATATTCTGAGCAAACCAAGAGGAATCTGAAAAACGGTTGAAAACCCACTTCATAAATAAGGTCAATTATGTTATACTAAAAACATTCTCCCAGAAACTCAACCGTTTGGGAGAAATATTATCAAGAAGGAGGCAAACTAGATTTGTTTTTGTGTCAGCTCACATGAAGTATTTTTGCAGGTCTATTTTTTGGCGATCAGTTATGAATCTCTTCAAACGGTTGAAAACCCACCTTAGAAACAAACCCATTTACCTTATCCTAAGCGTATTTATGAACATGTTGAACCTTTTGGGAGATATGATGTGTTGTCTGGATGGGTTCTGTCCAGAATTAGCAATTTGCAAATTCTATAGTTGATTATGTTATGAATTATATAGTTGATTCTTGAGCAAGTTTTGACCGACTCAAGAGGGACTCGACCTGGGTGGAAAAAAATGTATAAAAATATGATAATTCCTGTGTAATGTGGGTTTCAGATCTGAAACTGGAGAGGATTGTATGACAACTTTTAGAGCTAATAATAATAAGTTTTCATTTCATTACACTATTGTATTTGATTTGCAGACTTATTACTTTAATGATTGTTTTCATTTATTTTTTAATTATGTTTCACTAGTGTATTGACAATGGATATGAGTACTATTTTTTATCTCATTTGTTTTATGTTAGTGAATGTTTTGTTTAAAGCTATCTTTGCAAAGCTGCACAAGATTTGAACCAAGATTGATTATGATTTCATGGAGATTAGTTTGTAGTGATTAATAACTATTTATTGATCATTTTCAAACTTGTCTTGATTTCTTTTATATTGGATTAAAATAAACTATTTCATTAGTTCAGTATAAATCTCATAATGAATTCATTTTACATGATTGTATTTGGGTATATACATGAGGTTTTTGATAACTACTTATCATAATTATTTCATTGTGTATTTGATTGAACAACCTATAAATCCTTGAACTATTTTGATGATTTGTAGGTCCATCTTAACCCCAATTACAATTACAACCCTTCCCTCTTCTTATTATATACTCTTGTTCTCGATTAGGAGTAAGACTATCCTTCTCCTAATCAGGATAGGATAGATTATATTTATTTTCTATCATAGATTAGATTTTCATTTTTTTCAAGTATCCTTAAGCAGGAGAAAACCCCATCATGACTTTGTTGAGCCCTTATTTCAGTAGAGGATTTCCTTCTTGATCTAGGTGGATATTGGTGGCCACCCACCTATTCCAACTGGCTCAAAACAATTTTCTAACAACTTACTATTTTTAGCAGTTTTTCGGTTCCTAAACTTCTGAGGCCATTTTGAGGGCCTAAAAATCATTTTTCCATGATTGAGTACCTTAATGATATTTGAAATCTCTTATTGAGCCCTCAAAATTAATCTCCTCAGTTATACCTTTCCAACGAGCTATTTCTCGCCCCAAACGGATATTGTATGCCAAAGTTACACCCCCAGGAAGTTAATACACCAAACTACCCTAAACGAGGTCCACAAAACTGTTGGTTTTTCATCTTCCGGGGTTAAGGTTTTGGATTTTATTTATGTTAAAAATGTCTTTGGAGCCTCATTGTAACAATCATCTTCTTGTGAATGCGAGTAGCCGTCACATCTCTTCTCAGAGATAAGTTTTCACCATTTTAGCGAGTCTTTCACTCTGTATTTCCATAGTTTTGTACATTTCGCTCATTAATAGAAATTGTGTATTATTGTATATTTGTGTCTCTTGTTATATATCCAGTATATCTATGTTATATTATTGTCTCTCTTGCAATATCTCTGTATATTTTTGTGTTATATCTCCGCTCTCATTTCGTGTCGAAAATAATCTAGATCAGTGGTATCAGAGCAGGCTGCTCTTGATCATTTTTTTCAGTGCATGTCCCCAATGAGGTCTGAGTATAGCAAGTTGGGTCTCGAGCTTGTCTCTCTTAAGGACAATCGCTCTCGCATTTCCAAGAAACCCTCCATGTCAGAAGAAAATAAAAACGACGGAGCAGAAGATTCTATTAATCTGTTGCTTGAGCAAGCTCTCACGCAATAGAGGGACAAAATGATGGAGAATTTTTCCCACATCCTTCAACACATGTCGATAAAAATAGGCGTGTATTCATCTAGCGACTACTTTGTAGGCACCTCTCCTTTCAAGGTACAAGTTAATTTTGATATTCTCGTATTTGAAGGATGGATAGATGTGGATGCCCTAGAAAAATGGTTAAATCTGCTAGAAGGTTATTTATTTGTTCTTAATTTCCCCAATGGGGAAAAGATCACCCTTGCACTCCTTAAGGCTCTCCCCTATGTCAAACATTGGTGGGAAACTTACTGAGAGCAATTTTCCACAGAGGATTTTGGAATATATGGGGTCGATCCCACTTGGGATTTTTTTGTGGAAAGGGAGGGGCCAAGAAGTGTCGGAGTTCACCAATACCTTCCATACCTTACGCACCAAGTTGGGTATCAAAGACTCTGAGCGACATCCGGTTCTAAAATACTGTGGGGCTCTACACAAATACATCCAAACTGAAATGGAATTTCTGGACATCTCATCATTGGATGTTTCTTATCAATATGTTGTTAAAATCAAGCATAAATGTAAGCACCAGAACAAGCGGGAGTTCGGGTATGCAAATCCGCAACAACCAAAGTATGGTAAAGACGGCCCTAACAACCATCCTTCAGAAAAGAAATCCAAGACATAGGATAAGAAGGGTAACGGAAAGATGAAAAATGACATTGGAAAATGGTGCAATTTCCACAGAATCCCCTGGCACAATACCAATGAATGTCACTCAAAATAGTCATTGGTGTTCGAAATCAAAGAAAAGGGGTTGAACCCTTATTCAGAATCTTATTCAAAAAATACTAGTAGAAGATAGATCATCGACGTTGACCCTACTGTTTTTTTCGCGATCGCAACAATTCAACCAGAAGAACCAACAGATCCTGAAGAGGGGGAGCACATTTTTCATTCACAGAAGTGGGTGAAGGGAACCCCATTGAATTTTATTGTTGATAGCATAAGCCATAAGAACCTCATCTCAACAGAGGTTGTCAAATAGTTGGTATTTTCGAAGACACCACACCTGGAGCCATACAACATCAGGTGGCTTCGCCAAGGACATGATCTTTGTGTCAGCCAGTAGTGTCGATTGTCATAGAGCATCCATCCCTTCGAGGATGACGTATTATGCGATGTTGTCCCACTGGATATCTATGATGTTCTCTTGGGCCAACCATATATGTGGAAGAGCCATGTTATCTATGAGTCTCGACCCTGTAGTGTCATTATTACTCTAGGGGGTCATCTCTACAGGATACCAGAGGTAGTTTCGACTACTGTCCCACCTAAAAAGTTCCATAAGGTAGTATCTCATACTACAAAATTCAGCTTCTTCACAATATGTTCAAAAGGTGAACAGAAGGACACTGCAACCACTACAGGCTCAGTCCAAGCACCTTCTATCCAGCAAAATCAGGTTAACAATATTGAATCAAAGCACAAATATTCCTTCTGCACACATTCATCTCATCAGGTTATCGAACAACCTCCCACAAACCAAGCAGCGCAACTTCTCCAGCAAGGCAAGCAGCTCACCAAGATCTAATTTCAGTAAACGCTTTCCCCTCTCCTCCAGGAACTCAATGCAATGGATACCATTGCTTCCTAAGGAGGGAGGATTGATCTAAGTGGATATAGGTGGCCACCCACCTATTTCAACTTTCTCAAAACAGTTTTTTCGCAACTTACTATTTTTATCCATTTTTCAATTCCTAAACTTCTGGGACCATTTTGAGGGCCTAAAAAAATTTTTTTTCATAATCTATTGCCTCAATGAAATCCAAAGACTTTGATTGAGCCCCCAAAATTAATCTCCCCATTGATACCTTTCCAACGAGCTATCGTGCACCCCAAACGGAGATCGTATGCCAAAGTTACGCCCCCGGGAAGTTGATACACCAAACTACCCAAAACGAGATCCACAAATTTGTTGGCTTTTCATCTTTAGGGGTTACGGTTTTGGGTTTTATTTATGTTAAAAAATCCTTTGGAGCGTCATTGTAACAATCATATTCTTGTGAATGTGAGTATCCATCACATCTCTTCTCAGAGATAAGTTGCCACCATTCTAGCTAGTCTTTCACTCTGTATTTCTATAGTTTTGTACATTTCGCTCATTAATAGAAATTGTGTATTATTGTATCTATGTGTCTCTTGTTATATATCTAATATATCTTTGTTATATTATTGTCTCTCTTTTGATATCTCTGTATATTTTTGTGTTATATATTCGCTCTCATTTCATGCCAAAAATAATCCGTATCACTTCTTCAAGCAATTGCAAGAAGGAAATTCCTTCTCTTCTATTTGTTGATAAAAGAAAGTAGCATTATACATTAGTGGATAGAAGGCTCTGTATATAAATTTGTATATACATAATAGTCCATATTAGATTAACATTAAATTAGACTAGGCTTAGGACAAGGGTAACTGGAGACCCATAGAACCTGTGGGAATCACCATTTCAACTGATAAGGGTCTAATTGAGACCCTGACTGGGTGATCTCCCTATGATGTTGAACATGGTCATTTTTTTCCATCAACATTTTTGGCGCTAGAAGGAGGGCCACCAACGAGTGTGCATAATAATTTGATTCTTGTTTGAGCTATTGTTTTTAATTCTTTCATTTCCTTTTAATGGCTCCTAAACTTCATATTTGGAGTTGTGTATCAGGTCGAGCATCCTACAGCACTCCAACAAAGGTAGTAAAGTATTTGTCGAAGGTAAAATTTGATGGTAATAGAAAAATTTCTACATATGGTCATGTTTTGCAATTTAGTCGAAATTTTACAAATTCTTCTTTTTATGATATTGATTATGGCATTCTATGAAGGATTTTTACTCTTACATTTACATGCCAAGCCAAGAAATGGTGCAAATCATTGCCAGTTGCCTCCCTACATACATGGGATCAGTTTCTAAGTGAGTTTCTTTATACATTTCAATATTATTATGATTATGATGAAATATGTACAGAACTTGAAAACTTATGAAAACTAGAAGGTGAATCTGATATTGATTTTCATATTAGATTAAAATTAATCACTTTTAACTTTCATGTTGATGATAAAATTTTTGACAAAGATTTAACTCAATGGTTTATTCATTTATGTTCTCTTCCTTGTATACATAATGACTTTAATGAACCTGAAAACTTTTCTTTTCTAAGTATACATACTACAATAGATGTTACAAATGATCATTTTGAGCCTATTGATGATATTAATAAACATGTTCTAATAAATAGTTCGGAACACGTTGATAATTTGTTTCAGGAAAGAATAGATATATTAGATCAAATTAATTATATTCCTAAAACTAATTATGATTATGATAAACTTTTTGTTTATGATGAGGAGGATAATGATGAATCAATGACTCAAACCTCAAATACTAATAATAATAATGATTTTCTTCATAAATATGCTTTCAATCACATCTATTTGAACAATCATTATTCATTATACACTGACTCGTTTGATGGCTCTTTTCCAAGTAGTGATCATTCATTTCAAGAACTAGTCCCTTCATATTTTACTCCTTTCCAAAAAAAYGAAGRAATTAGTATACATCRGAATAATTTCCAAGTATCSATCAATCAAGATMARAATAAAGAAATGAAAAAKAGTCATTTTAAAGAACTTTCCTTTGGATCGCATACATGTACATTTGATCAATTTTCTAGTTCAGGTTTATGTTTTATAAGGGAAGAAAATGAAGTCATTTATTATGAACATTTGGAGATTGAAAATATTGAGGCACTTCACCCGYGGGTGATGRTTATGTCAARTCCTTATGTTTTTAATCAATCTRTATTTCAAGATGCAGGGTATTYTTTTACTRGTCATGCCACTATTGAACCTYATCTTGAATCTTCTCATGATGATTTCAATTTTCAAGAAGAAAACACCATGCTTATTTATGATTMTAATGATATCACTCAAGTTMTCATTCATTGTCATGATCTTGAATTTTTAACACAAGTAGATGCTAGTTCTAATACTCATCACGTTATTTCAGAAAATACTTGTGTAAARGAAATTCTTGCWAATAAGTCATTTTTGTCTTGTAAMAAWAATGTAATTTTTTTCCTATTGTAAATAGTACTAACTTTTCTCTACAAGATTACTTTTTCCAATCATGTTTCCATTCCAACAATTTCACAATGATTTTCAAGACAGAAGTGAAACTTGGTTGGAAAATACATTTCAAATGAGGTGCCATGTTAAAAAAATTATTTTCATGTTTCTATTAGAAATAGTTGTACATAGTAGGTTAGATTTTTCTTTTGATTATGTATTATTCATCCATTTTCGGTTACTTACTCATATTGTATATATGATTCAAGGAATAAAACAAATGGATTGGCTCCATGTTGGGCCCCAGCAACTCACCCTAAATTTTTACAAAATTTAAAGGGCCCCCATTAAAATCTTGACAATTACAATGAGCTACAGAATCAACACTTTTGAATAGTTCCAGACCTTGGTTTGCTTTGAGACAAACTTAAGACATTCACCGTAGTATGAGACATTCATTACAAGAGAATATGTGAAAATTTAGAAACGAGCATAGAAATCTCAATTTAAACAAAAACATTAATTTTTATCAATTGTTTACTTTCATTTAAATTAAGATTGTGTGTTCGTCTTTTGCTCATTAGCAAGTTTGATTATTTTGAATAATGGGTTCAATACTTCATCAAATAATATCTTGGTTGGTTTCTCATTTTCACAAAATCATTTGGTGGGTTTAATTAATTAAATTGTTTTTTTATTTTGCATCTCATTTCAAAATAAAAATAAAAAAAGAATTATCTATCATTTGTTTGATTTTGTGGAAACCCAAAATTAATATTTTTCTCCTCTCCATTAACTTGAAGCTTCTAGAATTTTAAGATCATATTTGAAACGAAAATATAACCAATATTTGTTTACAACTTATAGGTAGCTTTTAGTTTAAATTCATTTTAATTTTATTGTTCTAGATTTTGGTTTATTCACAATTTTAGGTTATTAATTTGGTTTCTTTTTGTTTCATAGGTTTCTATTATTTGGATTGTTGCAACTAATTTATGAGCAACAACAGATAAGATTTGGAAATGCATTCAAGAATAGACTGACGATTTTTCGAGACTGATTGTAGCCAAACCGTGAGGAATCTGAAGAAACAGTTGAAAACCCATCTGCATAATGGACCCATTTAGCTTACTCGCTAGATATTTTCCAAACAAATGTGTGATTTGAGAGATATTTTTGTTTCTTTATGAGGTAAATTTCAGGTGGCGGAAATTATTAGTGACGCCCAAACTATTCATTCATTGCATAAATATATGAGAAAGTTCAGAGCCTAGGGGATCCAAGAAATTCAGAGGAGGATTTTTATCCTTTCTTTTTGTATATTATTTATTTTGTAAATTTTTTCTTTTCAAATGAAGTAACGAATGGTTGGAATTTTGGGAGAATGGACTAGTATTTTCGAAGAAGAACATGAAATTCCAGATTGCTTCATGGATTTTATGATGTGAATAAAATTGTTTTGTTTTCATTATAATATCTTCATATTCTTTGAGTAATTGATTATGCATTGATTTAAATTAGCTTTAGTATTTTTTATCAATACATGATTAATTGCTATCATTTATGTATTATTTTTTCAATCTTTAATAGTTTATTATCCAAATTATCTTGGTCTTGGTGATTGTATTATTTTTATACAAATCTTGTATTATATTGAGTTTATTCATGTAATTCAGATTTGTAAAGATATAATTGTTCAATTGAGATTTTTCTTATAGTCGATTAATCTATTATATCTTCACCAAGGATCATGATTTGAAAGTTGTTATTTCTGCATTTTAAATAAGATTTAAATTGTCATTCAAAGTGATTTTCATCCTAATATTGTCACAATCTTAGAATTACACAACCTTTTGCTATAGATTTCTCTTAACAGACAGGTTGTTGGAGCGACGTTATGCAAGAAGGCACAACCAAAAGTTCTCTTTAAATACTGGTCAGTGATAGGTTAATGATTTTCTTTTTGTTTTGATTTATATTTTGTGATTGTAAATTAACATTTAATCTTAAATACTTTGTTTATTTAAGTTAAAACATTATTATTTACATTCATTTATTTTCCTTTTTTAGTTTCAAGATTAAAATTAGATTAATAGTATGTTCTAGATCTATTTCATTTTTCCTAAGATTCGGTTCTCTTGTACAACATTAGTTTACAAGGTTTCTCATAAATCTTGCACCTATTTATTTGTATATGTTGTATATAAAAGTGAAAATAGTGAATGTATATAGTAGATCTTTGTTAATGCATATTTAGTTATTTTATTTTCGTAGTTTATATTAGATCCCTTTTTCGACTAACAGAGTCATTAAACCCGCCAGGGGTAGTTATTTCAAACGGCTTGGGTTATTTAGACAACCTCGGACCGGAATATTCCCTTCCATTTGATGGTGTGTCATAAACGCTCGTCAACAAATGGCGCTAGAAGAAGGGCCTGAAAATCATTGATGGCACAAGGAGATCATAGGACTCCCTCAAACAAGCGTTCTCTTGTCGTGACGTGTAGTTGCTCAAACCCTAACGTTATACTTGATCCAGCCACTATGTCAGAAACAATACCTGACATTCCCGTCGAGCCAGTCACACCAGTTCCTCAAGGGATTGATGTACAAGAAATTGTCCACCAATAAATTTTGGGAACTCAAGGTGCTTTATCCCAACTCAGAAAATCTGGTGGACAACTAAATCAACCCCTCCATTTTTCCAATCTGCAAGAACAACCTCTTGACACTGGTCTACCTGATAACACATTAGGTGGGAATATTACAAATCCTTTTGAAGCACTAATCCTAGGTGTTGGGGGATCTGGTCTTCCACCATCCCCACCTGGTTCTTCTCCACCCTCTTCAAGAGAACAATCACGGATGAAGGTAGTTCTTCGTCTGGACAAACTCAACCTTCACCCCACCAACTCCCATGGATAACCAAAATACTCTCTCCAGACCTTGGCTCGATCAAGATGTCGTGGCAGTACTTGGACCTCAACACTCGTTACCCAGGCATTCGGAAAAGTGGCTACCCAAATTCGACCCAGATTCGAAGCAATCAGTTGAGGATCATATCAAGAAAATCATGCTAGTTGTTAGGCTCCGGAACATCGAACACGAGGATGTTGTGTGTAGGTTATTCCCTTACACTTTTGAAGGAAATTCCTTGACCTGGTATTTTGTGCAACAACCCCGAACCATCATTTCTTATGATAAGTTTGAAACCTTTTTTCTAGAAAAATTCGGAGATGATAAATCTCCAAAAGTTCTTGTAATGGATCTTTCTAGTATGAAAATGAACCCTAAAGAAAAAGTTAAGGATTTCAACCAGATATTCCTCACGCTAAAAATAAATTCCTGTAGAATCGATTCCTGCGGAAAACTTGATTGTTGAATACTATACTAAATCCCTACATAACAATATAGCTATATGGGTTAAAAGGTCCAAAAAGAACACCTTACTAGAAGCCTTTTAGGAGGCAGTCCTTATCGAGAAGGACATTCTTAGTTTAAAGGATAATTTAAATGTTGAGGCTGAATCAGCCTCCTCTTCTAAAAATAAAGTAGAAATTCTCACTAGACCTCCTCAAAATAAAAGAGAACAAGAGACCGTAGACTTGGAAATTTTACAGAAAGATTTTCAGAAGTTATCTAATCAGGTCGTAGACTTGAAAAGATCTTGTGAAGAAGCATCTACAAGCAAAGGAAGTTTTAGACCACCTTTCAGGAAACCTTTTCCTCCAACCATACCAAACCCAATCATAAAAAGTCTGAATTTTGAAGGATTACAATATGCTTACAAGCAATACTAGAAGCACATGATAACGTTGTTTATGTACCTCCTGAAAATCAAGACGACACGGGTGAAGATGAAACACCTGATCAAGAGGATTCATCTCCTCCCGTCTTCGGACATCTGTCAGACAACATCTTCCAAGCGAATTTTGAAACTATCCATCCATATAATACTCGAAGTAAGGTACAAAACAAACTTCCACCCAAAACAAGTAGGAATATGGTATCCAAATAGCCAAAACAAATTGAAACCAAACAAAACCATGTTGCCCAATATTTAGAATATGATTTGGTTGAAGATCTTAAAAAACTAAGGGCAAATATATCAGTTTTTAAATAACTTAAATTCCCTCTTATCCTACAGAAAATGCTCCGAAATATAGCTGATAATAATAAAAAGAATGATCTTATAAGCAAAAAGTCAGCAAAAAATGACGCAAATAAAACAAAATATGTCACCGGTAAAAAACCATATGAATATCAGAATAAAAGGGACATATCAGATAAAACTGTATGAAATTTAGATAAAACTATTTCAGGTACAGCCATAAAAAAACAGCAGACTTGTGTTGCCTCGTCACGAAAAAATGTACCGCCATTCTTGTTAACTTTCGAAATTTTCAACAAAAATGTACATAATTGTATGGTCGATTCCAGGGCCTCATCAAATGTAATGCCTCTGTCTGTGTCTCAAAAAATTAATTTTGAAGTCAAACCTTCTGATTTAAAAATCATTCAGTTAGACAAAACTAATGTCAAGGTCATTGGTGAACTTAAGAATGTATTAATAAGGTTGTCATCTAACCCAAAAGTCCACCAAGTAAGTGATATAATTGTTGTTGATATTCTGGAAGTTTATGGCTTATTTTTTAACAAAGATTGGTCAGAGCAATTGCATGGTTATTTTGCTACAGATTGGTCTCATCTGTGGTTTCTAGAAAATGGCCAGCCTAACAAGATTAGGATAAACAGAGAACATTACCTCAAGTACATTGTCACATATTTAAATGATTACAATGAGCCTTTTACTACTGTTGTAAATACAACTGAGACTCAAAGAATGGACACTTTTTTTGGAAATTTCATGACTGAAATATCCACTATCACCGACCCAGAACAGCAATCTAAAGTATCATCCCATACTCAGATGACAGCTCTCAAAAGTAATCCGAACATTTGTTATGACGAGGATATCTGGTCTTTATACTTTGATGGATCTAAATCTCGGGAAGGGGAAGGCGTTGGTTGTGTTCTGATCGACCCCAAAGGTAATAAAACATTCATTGTTTGTCTATTAGAATTTGAATGTACTAACAACACAGCATAATATGAAGCACTCCTGCAGGGACTAAAGAAGGCACTGGATCTTGGCGTGCAAAACTTGGTGTTGAGGAAAAGATATGGAATGATCTTACTCAATCATTTTCAGATTCTGCTTGGCTAAAGAAAAATAGACGGGAATATCACCCTATGTCTATAGCCAACAAAAATAACATCCTAACTCACAAGTATTAATTACAAGTGCTTAGGCTAGTCTTTTATCAACAAAAAGCTTGCTGGAAATTTACTTTTTATGTAATTTTCTGAATATAATAATTGTTGAAATAAATGTAAAGATAGAAGTAAAGGCACCAAGATGATAATCAAGACAGATGAGACATAAATCAATCCTTTATTTCATTCTAATTCGCCAAAGAGTCATTTTCTTTACAAAATCTCATACAGAAATCTTGGACCAAATTCAAACTTAGACATCCTGATGGAACATACAAAAGGACCTCTGATAGAAAACCAAAACTGAACTCTAAAAGTTGTATTATCTTGCCATAAATTTTTGCCCACTCGACTCTGCACAATAGCCTTTGTCGGTCATGAAAAATAATTCACAAACAAACAAGTCTACACAGACTATCAAAGATAAATCAACACCTCTGAAAAACAAGTGTCTAAATGATGTGATTCAGCCCTGAATATTGTTGTCTACAATAAGACCCTGCTATCATAAAAGAGAATTAGGCTTGTGATGAATATATGAATGAATGAAAATTGAACTATCTCAACATAAACTCAAAGAACAAACTTTAGTATGCTTGTGCTTCTATCCTCCCTGTTCCTCCCTTTCCTTTTTATTTTAAACAATTAGAATTGGTTGAAGTAGTTGAACCAACTCATTAGTTAAGTTAATCAAAAGACTCAACCAACTTTTAGTTAGGGGGAAAAGTAATAATCATAATAAGGGTTATAAATAAATAATAACTAGTAGGTGGGACCCCTTATGACTCCCTTTAGCTCATAACAATCATACATAACTAGTTAGTTAAGCAAAACACACCTCCTTGTGACTCCCTTTAGCTCATAACAATCATACATAACTAGTTAGTTAAGCAAAACACACCTCCTTGTGACTCCCAATCAACATATTCACATTTGACAATTAGCTCATGATTTTTTGAGATTATTTTCAAAAAACATTACTCATATATCCAAAATAAAACATGTTGTCCAAAGATTCATGAAGTCAACTGCCATCAACAATAGATAAAATAAAAACTCAAAAGCCATATTTCCCGGTTTGTGAGGAAATATTTCCCTTATTGATGCTATCATCTTTTAGTCCTTTTGCACCTGCTTTAGGCTGTGTGGAATCCTTAAGACTCATCTTGTTGACCATATGAGAATAATCGTCCTTACACTGCAAGTGGGAGGACATGGATTTTCCAAGATTATCTGAAGATGTTGAGGGGAAGTAGCGGCTTTCTCTTCGACAGAGGCGTAATAGGCCTTTGTTTTCAGCTTTTTATTTGAATAGCTCATCCCTACATGCGTGATTGATTAGCAAATAATCTTTTAAATAACCATACATGACAACTCTTTTAAAAATATGAAATAGATTTTGGCTTAGCAACATATCAGACTCATGCAATCCGATCCATACCAATTGTTAAATTGTTTGTCAATGAGCAGGGGGTGAACAACGGGTTATGGGATATGTGAGGGGTTTTTATTGAGCGAAACATGATATAATGAGGGGGGGGGAGTATGGTTACTAGTCAACGAAAACAACAATCAACTGTGATGCAAACCAAAGAAAACATCATTGTAATCCATCCAAGACACTGCCACTTCCAACTACTTCAACACAAAAATTCTCTTGACTGTAATCGATTTTAGAACAGAATGAAAAATGAATATGGGAAGGAAAGGGGTTATAATTAGCGGAAAGCAAAATAATGGTGGGGAAAGAGAGCGGATACTGTCCATAAAATCAATTAAGTAATCCATATAATCATTCTATCCAAAGAAATACACCGACCGAATGACCATTGTGACCCAACTGACAACCACTGTGCATAGTCAAACAACTCTGTTCATTAACTAGTCCACTGTGCATAATCAAATATTTAACATAGTGTCATTAAATCATGACAGTATGCATTCTACAATAAACTGTAAGGGAACTATGTTTTTAATCACTAATATTTGGGTGATTTCCCAAATGAATACACAATCAATTTCTCCCACTTTGCTCATCAACTACTGCCAACCATTCAATCATCAAATGTAGACATAAAAAAAAACTGTGCTTGATTATGTCTCTTAATTCATTTAATAATTAAATTGCATACATAATGGAAATTCAACACAATGATTCATATCATCTTGCAAAGATCTTGGCTTGCCAATTAAACATGTTTTATAATCAATCATCACTCCAACTCATACTATGTTGTGAAGTAAACAACCATTCATCAAAACGCAATTGCATTTTTGTGGTTGTACAGGCCCAAATTTCCTTTGACTCTACACATTCAAAATATTGGGCTATCCATCTAACAGGAGGCAACAACAACATACCTGACCTCATAATACAATAATCGAATTACAACAATCCATAAAAAACTCTTGTGATTATCTCTGAGCACGCCAAATATGCACGTCACCTCCACACTCGAGTTCATTCAATTCTTAATATGCACCAGCCACTAATCAAACAAATCGTCCAATTCGAACCATGCATCGAGACCAACAACCTTTAATTTCCAAGGGCACCACCCACACCACATATTACCATTTCCACTATACAGAAATGCATGTCAACTATGCACTATATAACCTCAATAAATCGCAAGGCTATCATATGTTAGCTAGAATTTGCCACAATCTTTTAAATGCATATAGTGTAGCATGTTAGTATAGGATAGTTTCTCCCTTTTGCATTTTGGTTCACATTGCTTAATCTCCTTTTATTTGTTGTTACTAACATATATATGTTGCAGGTGTCACAAGTAATAGATCCAAGAACAGACAGCAATGATAACCACGAATAACATCGGTTGTTGTACATAAAACTTGAGCCTGGAGCAACAAAAGAACCATCTATAATATGCCTGATCCTTTATCTAATAAAACAAGATATCTTCAACCATGTAAGCAATGTTGAACAGTAGCATAACATCAAATAAGAAACAGACTTGATATCCAATCTACAAGGGGGTCCCACCTACTACTATTATTTAGTCTTATAATAATAGGCTTTAGCAACACTTTGCGGGCAAAACTTCATTGTGATTTCAATCATCAACACTTGGTAGTATTCAGCGACTCTAAAATTGTAGTCAAGAAGGTTAAAAACATTATTCAGTGTTTATCACCTCATCTGAACAACTACCAAACTGAGATATGGGGCTTAATACGTAAATTTCTCGCTTTTAACATAAGTCCCATTCCTAGGTCTAATAATTCGGAAGTTGATTTATTAACTAATGTTGCTTAAAAATTATTACATGCTGAGGGTTTTTCTCCTAATGCCTTTTCGGTTGAATTGTTATGTAGGCCATTGATTCCCGACAACATCACCAATTGGCGAGTGTTTGATGACGTTCAACAAATCATAAATTTTATGCATATGGAAGACACTTTCCAAGATGCGGTAATCGATGAAAGCACCCACAATGAAAAACTTCAAAATTTCATGGTAATATATGACCCTCATTCTGCGGAAATATCATCTGATATGGTAAACTCTATCCCCGAATCTATTGTTGGATTAGAGAAATTTTATGATTTACATGACAATTTTAGGGGAATGGTTAATTGCAAAATGAACAGTTCTCCATTACTGTATGAAACTATAAATTTAGGAACGCAAGATAATCCTCAGAATGTCAATCTGGGAAAAGGGTGTTCTGAACAAGAAAGATATGCATTCATAAAATTGTTCAAAGAGTTCAAAGATGTGTTTGATTGGACATATGTCGATTTAAAAACCTTTGATCCAAACATAATACAGCATGTAATTCCTATGAAGCCCCAAACCCAACCTTTTCAGCAAAAACTTAGAAAAATGCATCCTAAATTAGAACCCACAGTAAAAAAGGAACTAAACAAATTATTAACTGCCAAGATCATTTTTCCAGTCCGACATACTCAGTGGGTATCCAACTTAGTCTCGGTAAGAAAGAAAAATGGGTAAATTCGACTTTGTGTCGATTTCCGTAATTTAAACCGAGCCTCTGATAAAGACAATTACCCTGTACCCCCAATGGAACAAATTTTGCAACGAGTATCTGGTTCCAAAAGGATATCCTTATTAGATAGTTTCTCAGGGTATAACTAGGTCCTTATGTCTCCATCAGATCAGTTGAAAACCACTTTCCGTACCCCATCGGGCACCTATGCTTATAGAAAAATGCCTTTCAGATTGATTAATGTCGGAGCCACCTTCCAGAGGGCAATGGACATTGCTTTTCGTGGCCTTATCAATCAATCAGTTGTTGTCTACCTGGATGATGTCACTGTATTTTTGAAGAACAAAAAAGATCACTTGTCACATCTTAGGGATGTGCTATAACGTTATCGTAAGTTTGGTATTTCACTCAATCCTAAGAAGTCAGTCTTTGCAATAGAGCACGGAAAATTACTTGGATTTATAGTCTCAAAGGATGGAATGATAATAGACCCTAAACGAACCTAAGTTATTTCCAACCTTCCTCCACCTTCTTCCAAAAAGGCAATGCAATCCTTTCTCGGTAAAATAAATTTCATCAAACATTTTGTTCCGAGTTTTTATGAGATGGTTATACCTCTGCAAAACCTGATCAAAAAGGATGTTCTGTACAAATGGGGACCACAAGAGAACCAAGGTTTTAATTCCATTAGAAAATCTATAATCGAAGCTTCCTCCTTGATGAGTCCTGATTTCTCCCAGGATTTCACGTTGTATACTTTTGCATCAAACAGATCTTATGTTGTTGTGCTCACATAGAAAAATGTTGAAAACAACGAGATACCCATTTCATTTATGAGGTCCACTTTTAAAGGAGCAGAATTAAATTACCCTGCAGTAGATCAACAAGTTTACGTTGTTTTCAAAGCAGTTAAACATTTCAGATCTTACCTTTTGAAGTCCATGATAAAAGTCGTTGTTCCTTACCCTACTGTAAGAAACCTATTAGTGCAGAAGGAACTAGGGGAGAAAAGGGCGAATTGGATGGCCTCCCTTCAAGAGTACGATCTTGAAATAGTACCTGCACAAATTGTTAGAGGTCAAGGCCATTGCAAATTGGTAGTTGATTCAGTTGAAATATCAGAAAATCAAACAACAACACCAGTTGGAAATCTGCATAATGAAACACAAATATGTTGTACACAAATTGTGTCTAATTCATGGTATAATGATATCATTTTTATTTGTTGCACGGAACTTCTCCTCGAAATCTTGATCTAAAAAACAAAAGAGAACTAAGGCTTAGATATACATCTTTTCAATTGATTAATGATATATTGTTTCGGAAGAATTTTGATAGTGTTTTTCTGCGCTGCCTAGAAAAAGAAGAATCTGAAAAGGTGTTAGTTGAGCTACATTCTGGCGAGGTTGGGGGTCATTTTGGTGGAGATACGACTGCCAACAAAGTACTTAGGGTTGGCTACTATTTTCTCACCTTATTTAAAGATGCTCACACTTTGGCTTGCAAGTGTATAATCTGTCAAAAGGCTGCAGAGCAGGTCAAGAAGGTTGCATTTCCCTTACAACTAGTTACGGTAGACACACCATTTCAGCAGTGGGGCCTAGATATCATAGGAACAATTAACCCACCTTCCTCACAGCAACATAAGTATATTCTTATGGCAACAGATTATTTTACATAATGGTCTGAGGCTTTATCGCTAAGGGTAATAAACACGAGTCAGGTAGTTTTGTTTTTAAACTCTCATATTATCACTCGTTTCGGGATACCTGAATGTTTAGTTTTCGAAAATACTTCTTATTTTTCTTCCTTGGATATGAATGTATTCGCTCTAGAAAAAGGGATTAAACTAAAATACGGTGCCAGTTATTACCCCCAAGAAAATGGTTTGGCTGAATCAACAAACAAAAATCTGGTCAAAATAATAAAAAGAACAGTATTGGAAAATCATAAAAATTGGCACAATGCGTTATATAAGGACCTTTGGGCTAATAGAGTCACTCTGAAAGATTCCATTAGTAATTCTCCTTTCTTCCTCGTTTACAGAAGAGAAGTTATCCTTCCTCCACACGTCTTGCTCCCTTCTCTGCAATTTTCTCAGAAAGTTCAGGAAGAAGAATGTCGCCCTTTAGAGAATCGGATAAATGCTTTACTAAAATTGGAAGAAGTTAGGACGCAGGAAAAACAGAAATTAGACCAGCATCAGCAAATTGTTAAAAACTGGTTTGATACAAGCTCATCCTCAGAAAGAAATTTTAATGTAGGGGATTTGGTCCTCAAATGGGACAAAGCACGCGAGGATAAAGGAGAACATACTAAGTTTCAAAACATGTGGCTAGGGCCTTTTGTCATTTCAGAGAAATTGGGTCCTAACTCTTTTCATTTTCACAACTTAGAGGGACAGCCAGACTCTTTTCCAATGAATGGCCAGTCTCTCAAGAAATACTTCACCTAAGAAAAGTCAGACTTACCCCCTGTAAATATCCCTAGATTTTATATTTCTTTTGTTTTATTTTATGATTGGTTATTTTCTTTTGTTGCTTTTATGTTTCCTTAAGAATTATTTCTAAATCGCAATCCATTATTGAGGGGAATCAAACCTTTCACTAATCGCAGTTGAAATGGTTCAAGCATCTACACATTAATTTCTTAACTCAGATCAGTGATCTATAAGATAGCTATGCTAGAAGTCTATGCCAAATCGTTTTTCCCGATTTTTTGTTGAAATCTTAGGGAAATACAATTATCTTTAAACTTCTTATGTCGTCCCATTTCTAATGAGATCAACTCAAAGTGATTCCCCATCCTTGAGACGATTTCTTAATTGAAATCTAAATGTCCAAACCATGATGAAAATTATCAGTTCTTGAAGAACAATAAACAATATTAATGATCAATCCTATGATTGCCTAGCTGTTAAATATTCAGTATCACTTCACTCTCTCATTATCATGAAGCATCTAAATTTTATCAACGATTATGGAGAGTTGGAAACACTTTAATGTGTGGGAATTGTGTGTAAACCCGTCGGGATATTGAACAGGTATGCTGGTAGCGGGTAAATGTGCACATGATACCAAGACAACTTCATCGGGGTACCAAACAGGCATGTTGGCAGCGAAACAATGTCGAGTTCAAGATCTTTCGGATATGTTTTTAAATTGATCAGATATCAAAATATTTTTATCATATATGGATGACTTTTGGATGGGATTGAAGTACTTGAGAGGGTTAAATGACATCCCTCTCAAGGCTATAAACGCTTGTTGGCAGTAGTGGCCCTGTCAATGGTATTGGAGTTACTTTTATAAATATCATTGCCTTTTGATTGAAACAAAATTTTGGATTACAATCATTTGCCACAACATTATTCCTTAGTTTGACTGTGTTAATTTGATGAGTTAATTTCAAAACCCTTGATTTGTTTCACAGTTGTTTTTAGTGACTATCCGGTTTATATTTCCCTGATATAAATTTTTGATGATACAGAGATAACTGCTTCGCCCAATGAGTCTCCATTGTTGGCAGCCAAATATTCATGTCATTTCATCAATATTTAAAACGTAATTTTTGACGAAAAAGAAATTTTATTAGCTACCTCTTTGTGTCTGCGAAGATTTCAATTATAATTTTTGTTTGAAGAATCACTTGATTGGTTGTTGTGTGCTTTTGAGTTATGTTTTCAATAAATTTCTCGTTTACTCTTATTTCAATTTCATGACTGTTAAGCATGAAATTGAAATAGGCTTGGCATAAACACATCATAAAAATTCTAAAAATTCTCCCTATGAAACTGGATAAGCCTTTGAAATATCTAATGATCTCAAAAGCATTTAAGAGTGTTGACCATATCATTTTTTGAGTGTCTTTATAGCATTAGGATATGAGCTAATCGTGCTTGAACTATGTCATGCCTTGATCATTTTTCAAATAATGTTTTGATTGTCATGTTACACCTTCACGGTAGTTTTTAATCCTAAAACTATGATATACATCTTTTATTTGAATGCTACACTTGACCGTCATATCATAGTCGAATCATTGTATTACATGGCTATTAGTCATGCTCTAGAACCATTACACCCTTGTCCTACTTTCCTGAGCCTGCATTCATTGCATCGTTTGATGGTGATTCGTAATTTGGGGTTAGGTTCTTAGTAGCGGAGGTGGTTTTTGAGTGCGCTTTTTCCTCTGGTTTAGGGTTAATCAACAGCTAAAGTGGCAGTCAAGGTGGCGTCCTCCCGAAATCGTAGTGTTCGGACCACTTTCGACAATGAAAAACGTATCATTCATATCGGGTGGTTTCAAACACAAACTCCTCCTTTCTACACCTGTTGGTATATTATAACCAAGTCTATGGCTCATGTAGTTAGGATAGAGTTGATTGTCTCGCAGGCTCTGCTCTCCCACCATTATGTTGTGGATGATCTCACAGTCTTTGGATGGGTTAAGTTGATACAGTCGTTCAAGGGTTTTAACCTTGAAATTTCCCAAGCTTTCGCCAAGACCTTCAACGATTCTAGAGCCAAAATAGGTGACTTACAGTTGCAATTCAATGAGGAATCAATAGCAAAATCCATGGGCCTACCACGAGAAGGAGACCGTTGGTTCAAGAATCTAAAAATTGAAGGTATTCCTTGGCGTCTGTTAATGATTTCTAGGAAGTCGCGCTATGACGTTAAAGGTACACCCATAAATCTGTTCAAGCCTCGATGGCATGGTTTGTTATTGATTATCAAGCAATTCGTCACCTGTGAGGAATGATATGGATTGGTATTTTTATTTCATATATGCCTTCTAATGGTCTTATTAGGGTTTAGGTTAAACATGCATTTTTATCTGCTTAAAATCCTACATAATATGGCTAGATTCTATCAGAGACAAAACCCCAATTTAGAATCCAGTTTCTTTCACCATGGCTTGATTCGAGTCTTGGTCGTTTCCCATTTGTCGAAGGCCAGATATAGCTGGGAAAACTTCCTGGTTAGGAATGGTTTCATTTTACTACCACCTGAACCGGTAAGAAATTTACCCATGTTTTTTGACGAGTCTACCAACCCTTTCCCATCAACTCACTCTCTGCAAGATCTTCACATCAAATTATAAGTTGCAGAAGACCTTGCGTTACCCACCGAAACCCCTGTTGATTCTCGTCAATCTATTAGAGATACACACCAGAGGCACGAATTCGTCCCTAAGAAATCTTTAGAGGAAGTGATGGATAAATTAAAGGGTAAGGTATATGTCGCCCCTAATATTGAGCAAGATCTGGTTGATGAGAACGTAATTTAAATCAAGAGGAAGGGAAAACACAAAACGCAAAAGGTTCAGGATATAGATTTCAAGAACAAAAGGAATGACCAACTTCTTTCCAAGATGACCAGGAATCGACGTCAGAACCGCGAAAATCCTATCCCCACCATTGATATTGAAGACCCGATCTCTTTTGATGATACCAGCTCTAATCCCGCCAAAGTAAATTCACCTCGATATGATTTTGTGTCTAATTTGCTTCCTTTTTTAAAGGAGCAAGAGGGATTTTCAGGTATCAAGTATGATCTGAAAAAAATTATGAAGAAAGGTAAACCTCTTAACTCAGATCAAACTCGTCCACTGCCAAATCTAGAACAGGTGTACTATGAAAGTTGTTTTGATTGGATCCAGAGATATTACCAAGACATCCCTTACTTACAGGCTCAACTAAATCAAGTAATGACTCGAAACTTAGTTTTGGAAAAGGAAAATGAGGATCTCAGAGCTAACATTCGATCAAATTCCCTCAGGGCCAACAAACGTTTCAGGAGTTCAGGAGATGTTAGCATAAAAAAATTCCACTAGTTTCAACGTTGTTGTAAATTCGGAATTGTCTCATGTTTCCTTTTCAGAACTCTAATTGGTAAACACTCTTCTTGGAATTCATGTTTGGATTCTTTAAATGATAACTGAATTTGTTTTTATTTTGTTTTATTTAGACTAGCTACAAAATCACAGATTATGTAGCTTGTGTTTTAATTTATTTATTTGATTGTTTTCTAATTTAGATTTCGTTTTTCTTTTCTCAGGTGTACAGCAGATCAATGTGCAAAGGTTAAAAGAACGATTCAATAGTTGGGAATACAACAAACCTGGAATTTCATTTTTGAGAAACAATATTTGAATGATGTAACTATTTTGAATAGTTGTCTCAACAGACCTATATTTATGGTTATTTTTTAGTAAATTCTTTATTAAAATAGATCTGTCTCTATCTTGTATGATATGCAAAACAAACTATGAATTTGGTTTAAATAGTAGTGCTTGCCCAGAAACAAGGGCAATTATTTTTGGACCTGATGATGGACTTATCATTTTGAAAATATATGGGATGTAGTTTACTTTTTGGCTTTAGTCCTTCTGCAGACTGTGCAATGTGATTATTGGTTCTCATATAATTTATGGACATGGAAAACTTATTTGTATTGAATTAGATTTAGACTGTTCTACATTTACCTTTTCATGCTGTGTTTACTTTTACATGGTTCATTATTCATTGGTTCTTTTAATATCTGTGACTAATTGTCTATCTATACATTTTGAGTTTACATCGAATGTTGGGTTGTTGATAATACCATTTGCTGATGATTGGAGGTGATTTCGTTTTCATCTTTTGGACAATTTAAAGTCACATGAGTGAAAATCTATTTGTCTTTCTCTAATCATAGATCTTTTTCGAAATATAAAATATTTCCTTGAGTTGCTTTAGGAAATATCGTTCTTTCTTTTTGTCATAGATTTACACTTGAAATCAGGTTAAGTGGATCTTACACAACACAGAAAGACGAATCTAGATTAGTACCTTTTCTATATATCTGATCAGCGTTAGGTTAGTTAGTTTTTCTTTTTATTTGATTTGTTTAATTTACGAATGAATAATAATTAAATCATTTAAACTTTAATGCTTTGTTCATTATTGTTATATCATTTCCAGTCTTATTCATTCATTATTTGTTATTTTGTTATTTTGTTATTTATAGTGAAAGAACAATTTCCTTTATTTTTTCATCTTGTTTTTGATCCATTAGTTTAAACCATCATTTTCACGAGGCTTTATTTAAACCTTGTAACTGTATATATCTATTGTATATAATACTACAATTAGTTAAGTAACCATATTAGTGTGTTAACTGATAGGATTATACATTTAGTTAGTTTTACCTCTTTTGATTATTGTAGAATACAAGTTGGCTAACAGAGCCATAAAACCCGTCAAGGTAGATTATTCCAAACGGCTTGGGTTAAATAGACAACCCCGGACAGAATCTTCCCTTCTCGTTGATGGTGTGTCATAAACGCCTATCAACGGGTCGAGAGGTAGCAGGTATATGCTTTTAAATTAACTTTTATGGAAGTATACATCATGTGGATATAACTATCGGATGGGATTAAAGCATTTGAGTAGGTTAAATGACAACCCTGTCAAGGCTATGGACGTTTGCTGGCAGTAGTGGCTCTTTCAATGGTATTGAAGTCCTTTTATAAACATCGTGACTCTTTGATTAAGACAACATTTCAAGTTATAATCCCCTACAAATCAAATTCTATTGTCTGGTTATAACATTGAGTTTATCCTAATACTATATGGTCTCAAAGTGAATTTATTTCAGGGAGCTTAAATATTTTTTCAAGTCTTATTATTTTCTTCCTGAGATGAAAGCTTACCAAATCATAGATAACTGCTTCACCCAATAAGTCGTCATTTGTTGGGCCCCAACAACTCCCCCTAAATTTTTACAAAATTTAAAGGGCCCCCATTAGAATCTTGGCAATTACAATGAGCTACAGAATCAACGTTTTCGAATAGTTCCAGACCTTGGTTTGCTTTGAAACAAACTTAAGAGATTCACCATAGTATGAGACATTCATTACAAGAGTATATGTCAAAATTTACAAACGAGCATAGAAATCTCAATTTAAACAAAAACGTTAATTTTTATCAATTGTTTACTTTCGTTTAAATTAAGATTATGTGTTCGTCTTTTGCTCATTAGCAAGTTTGACTATTTTGAATAATGGGTTCAATACTTCATCAAATAATATCTTGGTTGGTTTCTCATTTTCAAAAAATTATTTGGTGGGTTTAATTAATCAAATTTTTTTGTCATTTTGCATCTCATTTCAAAATAAAAATAAAGAATTATCTATCATTTGGTTGATTTCGTGGAAACCCAAAATTAATATTTTTCTCCTCTCCATCAACTTGAAGCTTCTAGAATTTTTTATTTTTTTTACAGAAACGGTTATAGATTATATTAATGGGGTGGACTAGCCACAGATTCGATTACAAAATGGCCTCGAGTTTCTTCGGGCCTGCCTTTCTGAACCATTCTACTTCTATAGCTATAGACTTGAGAACTGAACTAGTTCCTGTACGCCTTCTAAATGAACTAGATTAAATTTAAATGCCGAAACTCCAGTCATTGTTTCAGCATATGTCTCATCACTATTACAGCCTATGTCTCAGCAATGTTTCAGCATTACAACGGAGTTTCAGCATCTGTTCCAGCATATGTTACAGCACTGTGTTTCGACATATGTTACAGCACTATTTCAGCATTTGATACAGCAGTGTTTCAGCATCTGTTATAGTGGTGTTTCAGCCTATGTCTCAGCACTGTTTCAACATTTGTTACAGCGGAGTTTCAGCATCTGTTCTAGCACCGTTTCAGCATATGATCCAGCACTATGTTACAGCACTGTTTCAGCATTTGTTACAGTGGTGTTTCAGAATCTGTTACAACGGTGTTTCAGCCTATGTCTCAGCACTGTTTCAGCATTTGTTACAGCGGTGTTTTAGCATCTGTTCCAGCACTGTTTCAACACATGTTCCAGCACTGTGTTTCGGCATCTGTTGCAGCACTGTTTCAGCATATGATCCAGCACTGCCTCATACCTTCGCACCCAAGCTTCTAGAATTTTAAGATCATATTGGAAAGAAAAATATAACCAATATTTGTTTACAAATTATATGTAGCTTTTAATTTAAATTCATTTTAATTTTATTGTTCTAGATTTTGTTTTATTTACAATTTTTAGGTTATTAATTTGGTTTCTTTTTGTTTCACAGATTTCGATTATCAGATATTTGATACGGATATGATCATGGCTTGATTTTCTTATCTAAATATGTTCAATATGATTGATCCAAAAATAATATTGGATTGTTGCAAATAATTTATGAGCAACAACAGATAAGATTTGGAAATATGTTCAAGAACAAACAAATGCTTTTGCGGGACTGATTGTAGCCAAATCGTGAGGAATCTGAAGAAACGGTTGAAAACCCATCTGCAGAATGGACCCATTTAGCTTACTCGCAAGATTTTTCCAGAACAAATGCACAATTTGAAAATTATTTTTGTTTCTTTACGAGGTAAATTTCAGGTGGCGGAAATTATTAGTGGCGCCCAAACTATTCATTCATCGCATAAATATATGAGAAAGTTCAGAGCCTAGGGGATCCACGAAATTCATAGGAGGATTTTATCCTTCTTTTTTGTATATTATTTATTTTGTAAATTTATTTTTTTTCAAATGGAGTAACGGAAGGTTGGAATTTTAGGAGAATGGACCAGTATTTTCGAAGAAGAATATGAAATTCCAAATTGCTTAATGGCTTTTGTCCTGTGAATAAAATAGTTTTGTTTTCATTATAATATCTTCATATTCTTCGAGTAATTGATTATGCATTGATTTAAATTAGTTTTAGTCTGTTTTATCAATACATGATTAATTGTTATCATTTATGTATTAATTTTTTCAATCTTTAACAGTTTATTATCCCAATTATCTTGGTCTTGGTGATTGTATTATTTTTATACAAATATTGTATTATATTGAGTTTATTCATGTAATTCAGATTTGTAAAAATATAATTGTTCAATTGAGATTTTTCTTATTGTCAATTAATCTATTATATCTTCACTAAGGATCATGATTTGAAAGTTGTTCTTTCTTCATTTTAAATAAGATTTAAATTGTCAGTCAAAGTGATTTTCATCCTAACATTGTCACAATCTTAGAATTACACAACCTTCTGCTATAGATTTCTCTTAACATACAAGTTGTTGGAGCGGCGTTATACATGAAGGCACAACCAAAAGTTCTCTTTAAATACTAGCCAGTTATAGGTTAATGATTTTCTTTTTGTTTTGATTTATATTTTGTGAATGTAAATTAACATTTAAGCTTAAATACTTCGTTTATTTAAGTTAAAAAAATATTATTTACATTCATTTATTTTCCTTTTTTAGTTTCAAGATTAAAATTAGATTAATAGTATGTTCTAGATCTAATTATTTTTTCCTGAGATTTGGTTCTCTTGTACAACCTTAGTTTACAAGGTTTCTCGTAAATCGTGCACCTATTTATTTGTATATGTTGTATATAAAAGTGAGAATAGTGAATGTATATAGTAGATCTTCGTTAATGCATATTTAGTTATTTTATTTTCGTAGTTTAGATTAGATCCCTTTGTCGGCTAACGGAGTCGTTAAACCTTATTCCAAATGGCTTGGGTTATTTAGACAACCTCGGACCGGACTATTCCCTTCCAGTTGACGGTGTGTCATAAACGTCCGTCAACACTCCATTGGAAATTCACTTTACTTAGCCCTAGTTGTTCTTATAGAATAGATTAGAGTAGGGTAGAATAGGAGTAGTTTAGTTCTTAGTTTGTTTTTTTTTCCATTAGATTGAATAAAGCAGTTGTGAGATTATGGGATGATATTGAGCTATCGCCAAGGTAATAACTTTTCCTTGTTCATTCTTATCATCTTACTTTTCATGCTTTTCATTAAAGTTGTGTTATAATCTTTATTCTTAAAACCAATCATTTAAAACTTAATAATTGTTGCAAGAAGTAAGATTTGAAAGAGGGAAAATATACAATACTTTGGTAAATCATAACTTCTCTTTAGTTAGAATTTTACTTTTGCAATAAAAAAACTAATTCATTCTAAAGCATTTAAGACATAACCCATCTAGATCTCAACATAATTGAAACACATATCATTTTTTCTTATGTTGAGATATTTCGTTTCTTTTTTTGTCTTATTGTATTTCTTGAATTCATGGCTTATTAGTTTCTCTTTTCTTTCAAGTTTGTAGTTTCTTTTTATTAGTGATTTACTTTCACTTTTAACTTACAATTCAATTTACTTAGATATGACTAGTTTCTCTTCACTCTTAGTCTTGATTTGATTTCGTGACATTTCTAAAATTTATATGAGGGGAGATCTTTCTAATCTACATCGATTTGTTTACATGGGGAAATCCATACTCTATCCTTTTAATAGGATTTCATTTATCTTAGGTCATCTATACCTAGTTTTCACTTTTCTTGTACATCTATTGTTATCTATTGGGAATATTTAGATATGTTTCAAGTATTATAAGTTCACCTTTATAAAGGAAACAATTATCTACAGTATTTACTTTGAATCCTTGCCATACCCCTCCACAATTAAAGCCTCTACTTTGGTTCATGAAGAAAAGACTAGTGGGGTCAAACTTAAATAGTATCGTATCTATTTATTTAAATAGAATACCTCTTATACCACCCTGCTTTCTTCACCCAATTGCTAAAAGCAATTATTCAAATATGTTAATCAAAAGGTTGGTAAGAAAGTTGAAAGCACGTATGTGTGGGAAGTGTATGCAAACTCGTAGGGGTACTAAACAGGTTGCTGGCAGTGGGTCAATGCATACATGGTATCAAGACAATTTCATCGGGGTACTGAACAAGCATGTTGAAAATGAAGCAATGTCGGGTAAAAGAGGTAATAGATGCATACTAATCCTTAAAGCCTCCTAGCTATTTTTACTATCCAATAGTAGAGATGTAATTAAAAGTTAATAAATATTCCATATTTTTTAATTCATTGTCATGGAACTGGGCATTTAAGTGCTTTTATCTTTAAAAACTTATTTTTCTTTGATTTTATCTTATGTGGGACCTTTGGGAATGGCGTAATGTGCAATAATTTTTTGAAATCTTTCATTTCTATCTTTGGTAAATTTAATCCAACTATTTATACACCAGAGACAACTGCTTCGTCTCTGTGTGTCGTCAATTGTTGTGGCCACAACACCCCCCATAATTTTCTCAAAAACTAAAGGGGTCCACTTATTAATTTTGGTAATGTCACCTTGATTTGTTTTTGGTTTTATATTTCTAGTTTTTTTTTATGTAGTGTTTGTCCTTTTGATGTTATCATCATCTTTCTCTTGATATGATTGGTTTGGTTTGATTTTCTTATATAGTCATGTAAATATTTTATCATTTAGGTGATTGGATTGGTTTTTCATTGGACATTATTAAATCACAACATCTTGGTTAATTATTGAAAATAGTTTTAATATGAATTCCTCACATTCACTTTGTTCTAAAACAAAACTATGAAGAATATTTTTATCATTCAATAATTAACATGTGATTCTAAAATATGGTTTATTGGTTGATTAAAATTTGCCAACAATTGAGTGTTTATTAAATCTTATAAAATTTATTTCCTCAAGTTTCCAAAATATTCTCAAATCTCAAAATATAATGTCCAATATGATATATTTAGAATATGTGACATCAATTACATTTGATTTTATTAATTGATTTTGGTTAATCAAGATTTGGAGATCTTGTTGTTCATTTTTTAATAGATTTTTGTTTTTAATTTAATTTGTTTTTGTTACAAGTGTCTATTACAGATCTGCAATTCAATTATAGTCTCGAAGATATGCCCAAAATAATTCATTCATTTAAAATTATTCATCTCTACAAGGCATAATGTTTGGGCAACATCAAATGGAAAATTCATATCGATTTCAAGAAGTTATTTTCCATTCTTCTTCTTGAAAAAACGGTGAGGAATCACTTCAAACGATTGAAAACCCACTTCCAAAATGGATTTATTTACTTAACCCCGAAAGGATTTCCTCATAAAGTGAACAATTTGGGAGACATCATGATCAGAGTGACACGTATTTTCCCAAATTGGAAACGCATCAATCTTCAGGAGGTGATCTTGTAGATTCAATACCAGACAAACAATGTATAATTTTAGGAAACAGTTTGAAACACATTTCCAAAACATGCCACTTTACTTATCCTTTATAGGATTTGCTCATAAAGTTAACATATTTGGAGAAATCATGATCTGAGTGAGTCGAATTAGATTTCAGGTCAATTTCAGGAGGCTAATCTAAAACTTAGATTATGGGAAAAGAAAGAGAAATCTGGTGAAACGGTTGAAAACCCACTTCATAAACAGGGTCAATTACTTTATCCTAAAAGCATTCACCCATTAATTCAACTTTTTGGAGAAATCTTATCAGGAAGGTAGCGGGCTAGATTTGTTGTTATGTAAGCTCACAGGAAGCAATTTTGCAGGTCGATTTTCAGGCGGTCAGTGATGAATATCTTCAAACGGTTGAAAACCCACATCAGAAACAGACCCTTTTACCTTATCCTAAGAGTGTTTGCAAAGATATTGAACAGTTTAGGAGATATGATGCATTTTCTAGGCGGTTTGTGTCCGAAATTAGCATTTTGCAAGTTTTGTAGTTGATTTTGTTCTGAATTCTATAGTTGATTCTTGAGCAAGTTTTGACCCACTCAAGAGGGATTCAACCTGGGTGGAAAATACTGTATAAAACTATGATTATTCTTGTGTAATGGGGGTTTCATATCTAAAACTAGAGAGGACTGTAAGATAGCTTTTGGAGCTAATAATAATAAGTTTTCATTTCATTACACTGTTGTATTTGATTTGCAGACTTATTTCTTTGATGATTATTTTTCATTTCAGTTTGAATTATGTTTCATTGGTGTATTGATAATTGATATGAGAACTATTGTTGATCTCATTTGTTTTATGTTAGTGAATGTTTTTTTTAAATCTATCTTTGCAGGGCTGCACAGGATTTGAACCAAGATTGATTATGATTTCATGGAGATTAGTTTGTAGTGATTAATAACTATTTATTGATCATTTTCAAACTTGCCTTGATTTCCCTTTATATTGGAATAAAATGAACTATTGCATTAGTTCAATATAAATCTCACAATGAATTCATTTTACATGATTGTATTTGGGTGTATACATGATTTTTTGATAATTGTTTATCAGAATTATTTCATTGTGTATTTGCTTGAACAACCTATAAATTATTGAACTATTTTGATGATTTCTAGGTCCATATTAACCCCAATTACAATTACAGTCCTTCCCTCTTCTTATTAGATATTCTTGCTCTTGATTATGAGTAAGGCTATCATTCTCCTTATTAAGATATGTTTTCATTTTTGTTAACTTGCTTCATAGATTAAAGTTGCATTTGCATTGAAGTCTATAAAGTCTCCTTTCTCAGGAGAGAAATCCATTGTGGCGTAGCTGAGCCTTTGTGTCAACCTTAGGGTTGTTTTCTTGCAAGCATGTTGCAAGAGAGTAATCTCTTTCCTTCTTTCTACTGATAAAAGCAGGTAACAATATATATTAGTGGATAGAAAATTGTGTATATAACTTTGTATATATATAAAATAGTCCAGATTAGATCAACATTAGATTAGGCTAGTATTAGGACAAGGGTAACTAGAGACCCATATGACTAGTTGGAATCACCATTTCAGCGGATAAGGGTCTAATTGGGACCATGACCGAGTGATCTCCCTATGATGTTGAACATGGTCATTTTTTTCCATCAACAGTGCCTTATCCCATTTCAGAACTAAGTCTCCAACTTTTGATTAATTGTTGATTTTCATGAAACTTGTGTTTGTCATTTTCACGTTATTCTTCCAATTTTAATAATGTTTCAATTCTTTTTTGCATGAAAAAGGCAAGGATCTTCCTATATGTTTGTGTTAATTGAAGGGAAGGTAAAAACACATTAGGGGGTAGGATAGCCTCATTGCCATAAACAAGGAAGAAAGGAGAGCTACCTAATGTGGCTTTGGTGTTACCTTGTCTGCCCATAATGCATTTGAGAGAGCCTTATGCCAGCTTTTCTGATGATCATTAACAATTATTTTAATAATTCAGATTAAATTTTTATTTGTAGATTCTTCTAAACCATTTCCTTGTAGGCAATAATTAGTAGCATATTTTATAGTAATACCTTTTCTCCAATGCAAATTCAGTTAGTTTCAAATAAGAAAAATAAGTAGCATTATCGATAACCAAATAATTTGGGACACCAAACCTTGTGATGATGTATTGTTCTAAGAAAGAAATCACCTTATTTTCATTAACAGCCTTCAATGGTATATCTTTTTTCCATATCATAAAGTAATCTATAACAGTAAGAATATATTTGTGGATATGAGAGGAATTTGGTATAATCTCACCAATAATGTCCAAACCCCATTGTTCAAATGAACCTTCCACCATAAATAGTTGCCATGGAAAAGTTGGTTTCTTTTCTCTCCCTCCAAATGTTTAGCACACTTTGCACTTCCTCACATAGGTGTGTGTGAGATGAACAATGTTTGTCACACATAAATTATCCAAAATATCTGGAATATAAAGTAATCCATTTAGGATGAAATAATAGTATATTGAGTAAATGTAAGTAAATGTATGAAAATGAATGAGATTATTACAATGAGAATTAAGGTTGTATATAAACCCATGCAGGGATACCCTTTCGTGAAGAGATGTGACCCTTCATCATGAGATGTCTCTTCATTAGTAATTATAATTGTTAATTACTAATTTATTGATTATTCATTTATATATTTATTTTTTATATTTATATATTTGTCATCATAAAAGTGTGCATCCTTAAATAAGGTTGGCCAATAGTAGGTAGCACGTAAAATCTTGTGGGTAGTAGTATCACCACCAAAATATCCACCTATTGGACCATCATGTAATTCAACCAATGCTCTATCTACATTTGATTTCTCCAAACATCTCAATAAAACACCATCATAGTTTCTTCAAAACAACACTCCATCTATTAATTGATATTGTGCAGATTTCAACCTTAGATCTATTTTTTTCTTTGATTCAAGGTACTGAGGTGCAATACCATGGGTCAACTAATACTTCAGCTCATAGTACCAAGTATTAGTAGAAACATGAATATAATAAACTTCTTTTGTAATCAGCTCAAGTTCATTCTCCCATCCTGCTTCTTCTCCTACCTGTGAACCTTTTGATTATGCAGCAAGTTTGCGCAAACCTTGACCTCTGAATATCTTCGCAGGTTTAATTTGCAGATCATACTCTTGGAGTATTGTCATCCAATTATCTCTTCTATTACCTAATTCCTTTTGTACAAGAAAACTTTGAATTGAATGAGGAACGATCACTTTAGTATGGGACCTCAAAATATGCATCTTAAAATGCTTTATAGCCTTAAAGACTACATAAGCATGTTTATCGACCTCGGGATAATTTATCTCTACACCTTGGAGTCTTGAACTCATAAATGAAATCGGTACTTCAAAACCTTCATAATTTTCCTGAGTTAGGACAGCTGCAAAATACAAGTCGAAAGCAAATGTATATAATATAAAATATTTCTGAAAATCTGGACTCATCAAAGCAGGTGCTTGAGCAATTTCTTCCTTAATGGAATTAAATGATTCTTTTTATTTATCATTCCATTTAAAAATAACATTTTTATTGATCATGTCACATAATGGTTTTACTATCTCTGCAAAACTTGCTACAAATCTTCTTACAAATTAATCTTCTCTAAAAACGATTTCATTGACTTTTTGTTATGAGGAAAGGTAATTTGTGAGATTGTTTTTGTCCTTTCAGGCTCAATCATTATACCAAACTTCGAAATAATAAAGACTAAAATTTACCTTCAGTAACAGTAAAGATAGTTTTATTAGGATTTAAGGATATCCCATACCTTCTGCATCTATCAAAAATTTGTTTAAGATGATGTATATGGTCTTTTCTATTTTTTGAGAATATTGTCACATCATCTAGATAGACAACTATTGATTTGTTTATCGTACCATGAAACGCAATATCCATAGCCCTATAGAACATGGTTATTGCATTTATTAAACCAAAAGGTATATTTTTGTATGCATAAGTTCCCCATTTTGTTCGAATTGTAGTTTCCAACTTACCTAGGTATAACATTTTTTTATTCTAGTTCAAACTCTAGAGAAGATTGATTAATTTCTTGATCACGTTGATACTCATCAATAATGGCCCCTTTGAAAGTATTTTCTTGTGTCAGAAAGTCTATAATTTGATCATCATCATTAAAAACTCTCCAATTTGTGATATTATCTAGGACTGAGAGCCTGAAAATCAATTCAACAGACAACCTATCAGGAGAAAAATCTTTTGTAGGAATTAATTTAGAAGCAACATTTGTGTGTAAATCAGCTTCTGTATTCTAATAATGAGGTATTGAAACAATATTAAAGGCATTAAAATTATGAATCAAGTTCCATACCTCTTGCTGGTAGTTTTTAAGATGATTGGAAATACAGTCTATAGAATTTCGTACTCGTTTCACTATAATTTCATATTCACCAATAGATTTTAATTTCCTAACCTTCAAATAAATTGCCTTTCTAAGACCCTGTATGAGGGATTCATACTCAGAAATGTTATCGGTGCATTAAAACTCCAATCGTCATGCTATCATGATTTTATTACCTTTAGGATATTGGAGGATTCAACCAACACCTGCACCCTTGTTAAACTTGGAGTCATTGAAAAATAACAACCATAAATATTTATTTACATTTCATTCCAAATTACTATATTTATTTACATATGTACAATTTGATACATCAATCTGAGTATAGTGAAGAATCTCATATTGCATACTCGAATCCCCAAAAGGTTACTGCTCATTAGTGAAATTTCCAAAAAACTGAATTCAGACAATAGTTGCCTAAAATAGAGCTTGAGAACATGATTGGCTCATTAGGATCATTTAAGTCAATGATGGTATGCTTCATAATCCTCTCATGCTCTACTTTTATTTTATTTGGAAAACCATTATATGGCAGTTGTTGGCCCTCAACCAAGTTTTGAGGAAACATTGGTCAGGTTTGACCACTTTTTGGACTTCGACAGGCTGGTCAAAGATGGAGCGCCCAGGCGGAGCTGAGATCATGGGATCTCACTTGTTTTGTGGACCCAGCAAGGGGTTCATTAGAGTTTTTGTATTAGGGTTTATGGGATGTCAACCCATGGGTTTACCCATGATTAGGCATTTGTGTAAGTGAATGTAAAAGTATAAATAAGTAAAGTAGCTTAGTGAGGAGAATATAATTGGCTAAGTGCAAGAGGCAAGTAGTTCTGAGTTGTTTTGTGCAACAGAACATGTATGTACAGATTTGCGCTTGATAGAGGAATTGGCATTGTGCCTTGACCTAATTTTTCAAGGTGGATCTGGTGCTTAGTGCGTAGATCACCTGTCTAGTGTGAAGCTTGGCTCTGTGTTTTAGTGCACAAGAGCAGACAAATGTGAGAGAATGGAATTCTGAAACGAATCACAGTTGTTGATTTGCAAGAGGTCGGATCTGATCCATGGCTTTGAAAGGGATAGATTTGAGTCATCAGTTCCGAGGCACCATCAAGATCGTGAGATCGACAATCTCGTAGCATTGCGGGGATCGGAGATGTACAATCTTTAAAAAGTCGAGGGCAAGTCGCAATCCAAACCACGGTTTTGAAGAAAGGACACGTGGAGGCTCGAGGAGAATTGTGGGCCCAAAGGTAGTTTGGTTTCAAAATAACTTTGGTCGGGCCCACAATTATGTGTTTGCATGAGGTTATCACCCAAGGTCACCTCAAGGAGGGGCTTATCAGAAAAGGGGCTAGCGCCCAAACTCAGAGATTTCCCAAGCGCAAAGGGAAGGTCGAGGGTACCATTAGACCTACACCCGGAAGTCGAAAGGGTCTGTGTTTAATTACAGAGCGATACCATCAGGGTCTCAGAGAGTCGTTGGCTTCAGAATCAGAGATCCTTGACTGGGAGGTCGGACTGGTTCCCCGACTTCCCAAATTAGAAACCATGGATGGAGAATCTATCCTTTAAGAAAAGCGAAAAATTTTATGCCATGTCGTGGGTGTGTTACAAATTAGTATCAGAGCATGGTTACAACACTTGGCCTTCTTGGGCTCATCTACGAGTTGCATAAGGAGGTATTGTTATTTGCATTTACTCCTTGAGGAGAAGGACTGTAGATTGAACCTGTGATTTTGGGAATTCTTGTTGAATTTCAGTGGAAGAATTTCTTTAGCCCTTTGTCAAAGTGATAAATACTCTTACCGGAGTATGGATATGCTAATTAAAATTTATAATAAGACTTGAATGTGGATAGCTGAAGGTGGCAGGGTTCTGTCAAGAGCAGCTGAAGCCCAAAGGATGGATGACCTGGTGTTCATAACACTACTTCTAAGCATGGGCAGTTGGAACTTCAGGCACTGATGATGGTAGACTATATAATGGTTAATTGTTAAGAACCAAATATCAATATAGCATAGAAAAACCTCAGAAAATGTACTCAACGCCTTGAAAAAGAGATAATTTTAGATAATAAGCCTCTTCGAGGGGGCTACCTCCTTTTACCCCACTTAAATGTTCAAGTACAAGATGATTCAAAATAAAAATGTCTCCTTGGTAAATATAGGAGACTAGGAGGTATAATTACAACTAATGGCCTAAAGCCGACATAAATAAAATAACAGTACTAATATAATATGCCCCAA
>JASDQU010439171.1:56073-68022 GCA_032191745.1 Picea mariana | reverse complement strand
CCTCCGACATCTGTCCAACTCCCGAGTGGTGTAAATCTGCTGACATCACATGTGGATTGACACGTGTTGAATACTGCCACGTGTCACTCTGATTCGTGACTTACATGTGCCTGAAATGTTGAATCAGTATGACACTTATCATTACCTGGTTGTGCCACGTGTTCCTAGATGACGTGGTCTGCTGACGTGAGTTGGGTCGACGGTCTAGATCACATCTTGATCTGACGGTTCAGATTCAATCGGGATTTCACACATCACAATTTCGACACTCTTGTCGTTTTGTGTTTTTGTCACTTCAAAGTCCCGATCCATGAAACTCCATAATGGAGTCGTATCAACGGTCTAGATCACATCTTAATCTGACGGTTGCAATTATGTCGCGATTTCGCAATTCTTGTTGCATTTCTTCTTTTCCCTCTCCATGTCACGATTCGCGAAACTCCGATATGGGGTTGGATCAATGGTCCAGATCTGATCTTGATTCAACGGCTGCGATTAAGTCACGATTTTTCATATCGCGAAATAGGGATTTATGTGGATGATATTACTTGACATCTCCAACTCTCGATCCCCGAAACTCTGATATGGACTGGAATCAATAATCCAGATTTAACCTTAATTTGACGGCTGAGATTAGATTGCGATTTCAAGAGGTTAGGGAACATCGTTCCTTTGACTCTCCAGTCAGCGAACTGATGATCTATCCCCACGTGTCCTTCCTGAAGATGGACAGTCCTCCTTCTTTCGGGATTTTGTGAGCCCTCTACTCCTTGCACTTTAAAGAACATGCAGGTTCTTCTCGATCCAATGGTGGTCGGACCCTGCGCTCGGATCTAACACCCAATATCTATCCTCCATATCTGCGCGCTCCTCTTGTCTACATTGAGATCTGATGGTCATCAGGAATTCGGGATGGGATCCAACGATCACCGACGCTTCTCCTCCAAGCTTACACATCCTTCTTACTTGGAAGAATTTCTAAGTGTCAAGGGCCTCGACCTTTGATCCGCTTGTGATCCTAAGTACGCTATCTCCCTTGAGATTTAGTCATGAGTTAACCTCATCCCTGGTGCACACCCACGCACTGCATTCGAATCTGCTGTAATTCCTCCTGAGCTTGTGTTGTTCCTGTTTTTCCATCGATGCACACTCTGATCCTGCCATCTTCACTGTTGTACTTGCCATCAATGACAAGCATATGCTACCTGTTAAACATTTGCCAACAAGTTCGATGTTTATGAAGACCTAATGTATTGTTTTCTTGCAACAGGGCAGAATCGTAGTCTAATCCTCCATCTGGTACCTCATCTAGCACTTCGTTCAGTACTTGATTAGGCACAAAATCCGACACTCAAAGTGCATTGGAGCTGGTGGTTGGTACATTGGTGGCCTTTGATGGACGAATTGGGGATCTGGGTTTTTTTCCCCCTCATTCCCTCAAACTATAGAGATCGACACACCTCAGATTAGGAGGTTGCAACGATCATTGAGTGGCTCACAAAATTGTTATAAGATGATGTTGTTAGAACTCATTTAATGAAGTTTACTATTTTTAGAGAAGGTCGACCCTTCCAGTGGTCGACCTCTCAAGTTGTAATCATCTATAAATACCACTACATGTGACACGACTAAAGACATAATTTTATTGTTTTGATACAGACAATATCTTCAATTTTGTTCCATACTCTATTTCCATGCTTAATGACAGTGTTATGTTGATTTGGCCTATGTGTTTTCCTATTGGAGTGTAGCCACGACCTGCTGGGGGGGCCACCAGTGGTCTAGGTGATTATGTATATCAGTCTATAATTTCATTCATCTTGTTTCTTATCTAGATTTCTAAATTGTCTCTTTATTGTATGACTTTATGAATTTTATTTGTTGTGTTAATCTAATTTGTTTTCCTTAATTGCAGATTGCTTGATTGAACTGTGTATAACATAGAAGGACGTCCATGGTTATGTGTTGTTTGCAGGTTGTAGGAGCTGGTTAATTGTAGTGTTATGTCTTTTTCTTCTTAGATATAAGTCACCCTGCAAGATACTAACTTAGATAGGTTCATTGAAGTTATGATAGATTAATTACTTCAGTTTTGATCATTTTGACAGAGCATTAATTTAGATTGGTTTATTTGTAGCTTTGATAGATTAGTTGTTTTAAGTTTTGATAGTTTTAACTTAGATAGGTTTAATTTCCATTTCAATTATTCTTTGTAGGTCTATTTTGTTTATTGATTTTTCTTCAACATGATAGGATGGAAATAGATTTTTAATTATGATTTTTAGTAGCATTTTGGTTGATTTTGAAGTATGATTTTTAATGATAGATTAGTTCATTTTAGATTATGAAATCTCAGTTATGAATTTGAGTTGTAATTTCTAGTTGGCATTGATCAAGAGTTAGAAGTTTAAACAGAATGAATTTGAATTAGGATTTTTAATTATGAGTTTATGATTTTATAGTTTTTCTTGAGTTAATGATTTTGAATAGAGATTTTTTTTAAATTGATGGTTGATGTATAAATTGTAGAGATCGCATGGATTCCAGAAATACTTAGTGTTGCTTCTATGATTGCAAAACTTTATTTAGATTTCCTTATCCATACTTTCCACTTATCTATAGAATTTAGTATTGAATTAATTCCACTTGAACTGTCACTAATATTCAGATTCCATCGTGATGTTATTTGACACTGAAGACACAATCATCACCTTTGAATACTTTCCTTATTTTACTACAAGATAGAAATAGTTTTGATAAATTAGAATTTGAACACAGTCATAACACTTTTGCTTTTGGACAAGTAGATTAATGTTTATTCTTTGCAAAATAGAAATAGTTATGAGTTCTTTTTAAGAATAGAGTTCACTTGTAAAAATATTTTTGATAGATTAGTGGTTTGTTTAATTACTTTCTCAAAGATAGAAAGATCAAGTAACTCAGAAATAGATTACTTGTTGTTATTTATTTAAAAAGAAATTGAATAGATTAACTAGCTTTGAAATAGATTGCTTGTTATATGCTTATTTAGAAATAGTCCATAGCTCATTGTTTAAGGTTACTTAGGGTAAATAGTTCATAATTATAGAATTGCTTAAAGCTCATTAATTGAAGGTTGCTTTACATAGAATTTGCTAATTAACTAGATTTGAAAAGTCATCTCTTTAGAAAGTAGAATTGTAAATTGGATAGAATGTTGATCCCTAGGGTAGACCATCTCCTTAGTTAGACAATCCTTCCATTAGATTTTCTTCCTTGGCTCATACAGTGACACAACTCTAATTTTACTTACCCCAGGTTGACAATTTAATTGAGGGAATTAGTACATATAGAATACCCATCATTTTTGGCATCATTGTCAGGGAGTTGTCTTAAGGTAGGAAATAGTTAGGAAGTAGATCATTTCTAAACCTTAGCATTAGTTTGGTGGTGGGGGGACTTTAAGACGAGAGGTAAGAACCTGCGCATCTGTTATAGTAGGTTCCCCCAAACCCAATGGTAGTTTTTCTTTTTTATTTTCTTTCATGAAGACCTAGGGAACCAAAGGGAAGATACATTAAGACCAAATAAAAACTTTTGATCAAGGTTCCTTCTAACATTTTTGGAGGAAGGAACACTTCACCCATAAACTCTTCATATCGATACCATAAAATAGGGGTTAGCTCAACCCAAAGAGATAAAGCAGTCTCTGAAGAGACCAAAACCAGGAGCACTATAGATCAGAAAATTGAAACATCAACAGTAGTGGGACAGGAGGCAAGACCACTCGGGCCTTCATCAGAACCAACCAACACAACCTTTTCTTTTTCACCACCATCAGGGGACTCTAACTTTGTAGATATCATTGACCATGAACAGGTGAATGCTCTCTTTGACAGTTCATCCAATATAATTGTTTCCCAAGTTGAAAAAAAAAAATTTGGCACCAATAGTTGCAACCAGATCGAGTAAGATCCTGGACATCCAAACAGTAGATAAATCTTCCCATCGAAGGGATACCCTTTCTGGAAAATAACCTTGGGATACTTTATTATATTCAAGGATAAAACCATTTAGGTACTCTCTATTTGGAAACCAAACCAGTATGGATGATCAAGAGGATCACAACCATGTAAGACATGATGACAAAGAAGAAGTTGGAAACCAAACAGAAACCACCTTCGGGTTTCCAATTTTGGATACCACACAGAATGTCAACATGAAGAACATTCCACTCTCTGCACTGCCCACATTTTATGGTAAAAGCAGTGAATACTCGGACACCTTCCTATTTGAGTTTGACATCTTGTGTAGGAGCTACAACTACTTGCAAGATTCCCAGAAATTAAAACTTTTTCATGCAACCCTCAAGGATTCTGCACTAAGATGGTTTATGGGGTTGGGAGAGTCCATTATTAGGTCTTGGGAAGACATGAAATCTATATTTCTTAAAAAATACCAAGACTACTGCAAATCCAAGGATTCTCATAATGACATTTTAAAAATCCAATAGTTAGAGGAAGAGAATCTCGAGGATTACATGCAATAGTTTTCTTATACCGCAAAGAAATCGAAATACCATGACCTCCCAGATGATGTAGTCGGGACTCTTTTCCTTAAAGGAATTTTGGAAGAATACCTAGAGACACTTAACCTGATGGCATCAAGTGACATATCCCATAAACTGTTTACCAAAATCTATGAAATGTGTAGAAATTACTCTAGGAGTAGAGCCAAAACTGGGAAGAGTGTTTCGGATCCTTATAGTAGAAACCTAAAAATAGTTAGTTTAGGCGGTATCACAAGGGTAGATATAGGAAACCTATTGGATAACTTCAAAACTGATATCTTAAGTAAAATAGGTTCCCAATTGGACACCCTAAATATTAAAAAGAAACAGGAGGAGGAAAATGCAGCAATGTACATATTTTGTCCAAGATGAAGGAGGAAGAATTCCTCGAGGGAGTGTCCATTAGACAACATTTCAGTTTGTGGCTTCTGCATTGAAGGCCACCCAACTGAAAAATTACCATCACTGCCTGGTTTGTTAGCCATTTACAGAAGTGGGGATCCTGGGGAATCCTCTTATGCACCTAGGAGGCCATGGTAGCCTAGGAGTCAACCTACATATAAGGATCTACCACCTCAAGTTCCACCCTATTATCAATAGCCACAATAGTGTAACTCACTGAATTGGAAAAATGGGTCTACATAGTATCACCATCCTTGGCTACAAGGATGAACAGGAGGGCATACCCAAGGAAACACTCAAGATCCACATGTCCCTATGCCCACTCATCCTTACCCCCAGTTTCCACCGAACATCTAGCAACTTTTTCCAGGTTTTGTTCCCCCACCTTTACCTCCTATTCCACAACAACCCCAGCAATACCAGAATACAAGCTCCCTAAGACCAACATTATTACCAGCACAATCAATGCCCAACCTGAATAACAAACCAATTGAACCTCTTCACAATGTTGAGATGCAAACCTTCCCGACATATGTTATTTCTCATGTTCCATTGCATGAGATTCAACTAAGGTCGGAAAAATTTATGGATAGACTGAGGCCTTCAATAGTCATCTGAGAATAAGAAGATGATGAAACTCCCAAACAACCCATGGATGAAACTAAGTGGGAATATGTTATCATTCCTAAAGACCAGGAACCAAAGCTTACCCAAAATGAATCTTCATAGATTGCAAAAGCCCCTCCTTATCCAGAAATATTGGCAATTGAGAAACCTACAAATCGAACGGAATTTGACATTTTAAATGAATTGAAGAATATTTGTGTCAAAATTCCCTTGTTACAAGCCATAAAGGACATTCCAATTTACAATAAGGTGGTCAAAGAATTGTGTATCAAGAAACCAGGTAGGACTCAGAAGGATCCTCCAATAGTACATTTGATAGGAGAATTCTCTGAATACATATCAGATTAGCCTAGGTTTGCAAAGTATGGGAACCCAGGGAACCCCATAGTAACAATAACCATTAATAATGTTCCCATTGGAAACACTCTCATAGACCTAGGGGGAGCCATTAATGTTACGATTGTTACTACCCTGGAGTAATTACAGTTAAAACCTATTCTTAGACCTACCCCAACTATTTTGGAATTAGCAGATAAGACAAAAGTTATACCTGAAGGAATATTGGATGATATCATAACTACATTAGCCTCATGGGAATACCTAGTATACTTTCTTGTCATTCATTCAAAGGATCCTACTAAAGGGCATCCTGTTATCTTGGGAAGACCTTGGTTGGCCACATCCAATGTATTTATTGGTTGTAGAGAAGGTGAAATAACCATATCAAATGGACTTTATACCCAGAAGCTTACCATGGAGAATCTATGGTGGCTTTAATGTCCATATGAGAATGATAACTGTGAAGAACCCGTGTTGTTGAGTGATCATTCCTAGGCACTTCAGGAGAAAACAACAGAAAATGTGCTAAACCAGTTTATTTCTGCTATCACATGTGTTGATTTTCCACAATCTTTTCCCCAATTTGAGTACATGTTTGGGGAAGAATTTCAGGAACAGTTGGACCCATCGACTTTGTCTTCGATATCTTTTATTTTTCATATAGATGATTCTACCAAATCTTATACCATGCCCTATGATATTAGTCCTGGGAAATTCCTACATATAAATTCCAGACTAGATGCAGACCAACAAAAACAGTTAGTAAAATTCCTTAAAGAACAATCAGGGAAATTCCCCTAGGAATACAATGATATGAAGGGTATACACCCTGACAGATGCATTCATGACATATATACCCAGGAAGAAGTAACACATGTTAGGCAACCCCAGAGAAGGATGAATCCGACACTCAAGGATATAGTAAAAGATGAGATACAAAAGCTATTGAATGTTGGCTTTATTTATCCAATCTCTGACAGTAAATGGGTATCCCCGCTTGTAGTGGTTCCAAAGAAACTAATTGGGAAATGGATAATTTGTGTCGATTTCCGGGAACTTAATAAGGCCACTCTAAAGGATTATTTTCCCCTTACCTTCATTGACCGAGTCTTGGATACCTTGTCAAGGAAGAAATACTTCTCCTTCCTGGATGGATATAGTGGGAACAACCAAATTATCATAGCACTCGAGGATCAGGACAAGACTAATTTCACTTGTCCTTGGGACACCTATGCCTATAGGGTCTTACCATTTGGTTTGTGTAATGCTCCTGCCACATTTCAATGAGAAATACTAGGGATATTTGCTGACCTTATTCATGATTGTGTGGAAGTATACATGGACAAATTTACAGTATGTGGAAATACTTACCAAGAAGCCCTAGATAATATAAAGAAAGTCCTTATCAAATGTCAAGAAATGAACCTATCCTTAAATCATGAAAAATGTAAAATGTTGTTGACTGAAGGAGTAGTCTTAGGACATCACGTTACATATGAAGAGATTAAAGTGGATCATGCTAAGATTGAGGTAATCATCAAACATCCACCCCCCAAGACTCAAAAAGAGGTAAGAAGCTTTCTTAGACATGCTAGATACTATCGGCAATTTATTGAGAATTTCACAAAGATTGTTCCATCCATGTTTGGATTGCTGATAAAAGACGTTGATTTTCTTTGGACTCACCAGTGTCAAACCGCCTTTGAAACTCTAAAAGCTAAATTATATGTGGCACCAGTTCTTAGGGGACCCAATTGGGCCCTTCCATTTCAAATATCCATTGATGCCTCTGATACTACAATAGGAGTATTAGGGAAGAAAGAAGACCATCAGTCCTATGCCATTTATTTTGTGAGTAAGAACTTGTCCCCTGCCGAGTTAAACTATACAGTTACCAAAAAATAATTCTTGGCATTTTTCCATGCCATCAATAAATTTCGTCATTATATCATAGGATACAAAGTATTTGTACATACAGATCACTCTTCCATTAGATTTATCATGAATAAAACCATTACCAATGGCCGAGTGACTAGGTGGCTCCTGTTATTGCAAGAGTTCAATATCATCGTTCTTGATTGATCTAGAAAGGAGAATTTAGTAGTTGATTTTATTTCACGCATAAAAAATGAGGGTGATGATATTCCTATTGATGATATATTTCCAGATGAGAATCTCTTTTCCCTCTCTGTAAATACCCCATGGTTTGCAAACATGGAAAATTATTTGGCTAATAGGAAGTTGACCAGCTCATTTGTCACCTCATGAAAAGCGTAGAATTATCACGCAAAGCGATAACTACTCTTGGGTTGGCTATGACCTTTTTCGTACTGGACTAGAATTGATTATTCGTAGATGTGTCTAAGAAGATGAGATACCAAAAATCCTACGAAGTTGTCATGATAGACCATGTGGTGTCCATTTTTTCAACAAACGTACAGTGTATAAGGTGTTACATTCAGGTTACTATTGGCCTAGAATTTTTAAGGATGTTGCCAAATATGTGAGGAGTTGCGATAGTTGTCAAAGGATAGGAAGACCCACATCAGCTGATAAAATTCCCTTATGTTCCCAAGTTATGATAGAAACTTTCGAGAAATGGGCCCTTGATTCTGTAGGACCAATTTCACCCATGTCTCGTAAGAAGAATTATATTTTGGTTTGTACAGATTATGTCACCAAGTGGGTAGAGGAAAAATCCTTATTTAGGGATACCGAAAAATTAGTTGTTTAATTCATTTATGAAGACATCTTTACCCGCTTTGGTGTTCCTCGTGAAATTGTTACAGACCAGGGCACCCAATTCACTTCTAAGTTGATGAAGTAATTGACGCAGAAATATGGGATCAAACATTGCAAGTCTTCTCTGTATCACCCGCAAGATAATGGTCAAGTAGAGTCCAAAAACAAAGTTTTGGAAACTATCTTAACCAAAACCATTCAATTACACCATAGGGATTGGGCTAATAGACTTCCAGAGGATTTTTGGGCATATTGTATCACCTGGAAAACACCACTGGGCATACCCCCTACGAACTAGTGTATGGAAAACAACTACTTCTACCAATAGAATTCCCAGTAAGGACTTTCCGTATTGTTGCACAATTGGGATTATACCTAGATGAGGCACATAAACAATGATCCCTACAATTGACTGAGTTGGATGAGATTAGACGAGATGCTATCCAACGTACAATGTTAGTTCAAAACCAAAGGAGCAAGTGACATGACAAATTTATTAAGAAAAAAAAATCCCAACCTGGTGATTGGGCTTTGTTGTTTGATTTTCGATTCAAAACTTTTAAAGTCAAAATTACCACTCGGTGGTTGGGTCCTTATGGGGTAGTTACCATGTATGATAATGGGCTTGTTAAGATTAAAACAATTGACAATGGACAAGTCTTTTTCATAGTGAATGGACACTGACTTAAACTTTACCACGGACCCATTTCCAAAGAACATTTTCTACAGGTCATGTCAACTGACAAGGCATTGACCTTAGTGGATGGAGAATTTTCTTCTCCCTCCCCCTCTTCTTCAAAACTTTCTCTGAATTTTAATTGTACATATGTAAATAATTTAAAGTGTTTTTTTGCTGATAAACAATTTTAGAGATTTCTTCAGGTATTTATTTCACCACAAGTTGACAATTTCAAGGAGACAAAAAGGGAAGCATTTTACTTCGGAAAAATATATTTCTATATTTGAACTTTGTTGTCTGCTTAAGCATCATTTGAATAATGACTTTTTATTATGCTTAGAAATTGCTTACTGCGAATTAGCCATATTTCTTTTACAAGATTTATATATTCCTTTCTCTCAATGCATTTTTATTTATAGTGGTGGAGGTTAAGAGCAACTATCATTAAAGAAACATCACTATAACTTAGCCATGGAAACATCACTATAACTTAGAAAAAAAAAAAAAAGTGAGTAGGGCCTGAAGATACCTTACTCTTATTTTCCAATGGTACCATCCACTACACACTAAAAATGATTTATTATAACATATATTTAGATAGGATACGTCCACTTAAGTACCACTTACATCAGGACAATCTATAAGGAATACATAAAGAAGAGTCATCCTCCAACATAAATACCATCCCAGTCTTAAATAAAAAATTTCAAAGTTGTCTCCCCATCTTCTTGCAAAAATAAATATTTATATAAAACTCTTAAAAGATGGTGGACCAATCTCTAGTGTAAAAGGGTGTAAGAGGATAACCCACCGGGATACTGAACAGGTCTGCTAGTAGCGAGTACCAGCCTATGGTATGACTAGGTAAACCCATCGGAGTACTGAACAAGCTTGCTGGCAGCGAGCCATTCTACCTAGCGAGGGTGATGATACGACAAACAATAAATAAAATTCTTAAATCTTAAAACTTGTCCCGATGTACGGAATTACTTATAGACAAAGATGAAAAGAAGTATGCATGGTTGAGAAAAGATCAATAAACTCCATAAATCTACCATTGCAAACTAGCTTTAAGAATATCCTAAGACTCTCTCACCTACCTCTTCTTAACTATATGTAGGATGTTTTGTCCTACAGGTGGGGCCATATTTTAACCATCTCATCAGACTAATGTGTGAAATTTATATCTACACTTGAAAAACTATAAATATTAGGTTATTGGAAGAATTGACTGGTTCCCCATATATTTGATTGTGAGGTGTCACAATACTTAGGAGTGGGGGAGGGGTTTCCTGAGCTAACAAATGATAAACACTTCCCATCTATATTATAATCCATGAGAAGAGGAAGTAGAATCTCTGTAAAAATGCTATCATATTGTTTTTATGATATTTTGGGCTATTATATCAATAGTTGTTTTTATTAAAATGCTAAATTTTATACTGTTGACATCATTGTGTGTTATAATCCTGCTGTACATTTTTTAATGAAAGACTGCATAACTGGTTATTTGTTTCAATTACAGATCAATGACAAATTGTTAAATGCTCACTAAAGATTTTTGTTACACGCCTATGAACATAGGAACAATTTGTTTTATAGTGTTACAAGAACGATGACAAGGCAATTAATAGTGTATCATCCTATTCACACTTATCCTGTCCATGCTCCTGTTCACCATGACTGACAAAAGTTTCCCAAGCTGAATGTTATGGGTGAACTTCCATTATAATGAGGATAATTTCCACTTGCACAGGAGTACCATATGTGACGCAGCACCCCCTGCCTCAGCAGGTTCTACGCGACCTCCCGATCCTAGGATCGTTCTAAACCTTTCCCTAAGTCAGATTGACTCTTCGATTTTCCCCACAGGGAATATCTCACACACACCAGGGTGTATCCACAGGTCCTTATGAGTTATGCCTGCGTGATCAAATACAGGGCACTAACTCTACACACCTGATCAACAAATATGATCGGTACTTTTACCGAAAAAAGAATTTCGGATTTCGCGACTTCGCAAATCCTGATGTAAGTTCCTTGACTCTTCAACCTCTGAAACCCACAATGTCAATGAAGGTTGACTCCTTTAATGCGCCGAACACACACCACTTGTTGCCCACTAATTTCGGCTTTTTTGGACTTGAGCGAACAACCAACAATCGCTCCTCTTCCCTTATGATTCCCTGAATTTCAAAATTTATCCTTTGGCAAGATCGACGACCTTTCAGGATTTTCATCGAACCTTGACCACTCCTTTGACTTTCGTCGCACGTATCCTATGACTAATACTTGGGACCCACCTTTCGGCGTTTCTCTCTTCATGATTTTGGTAGTTTTGTTGACCATGCAACTCTACCTCTTGACTCCTGAAACCCTGAAACCCGATTGGGGCCCAATGGCTATTGTCCCTCAACCTTTTGGGAATTTTTCCTTTCTCTCTTTGGGATTTTGCGACTCGCGAAAATCCACAGCAGAGAGTTTCCTTACCTTTCGAAACTCTGATTCCCGAATTCTTGAAGCCTCACCTCCCACGTGATCTACACCTGATATCTTCCTCGATCCGACGGCTCTGGATCTTTCGAGATTTTGCAAACCAGGAGTTTGATAC
>JASDQU010439171.1:37709-55973 GCA_032191745.1 Picea mariana | reverse complement strand
TGTGTTGCGGCAGTTCACATTTGTTTTGCAGCGTGTTTCAGCATCTGTTCTTCATAAACAATCGATTGCCATCAATGACAACCTTTATCTATGTCATCTTTGCTGTAGCCATATTTCCAACAGAAATCTGGTGTCCTCCTGACGACCTTTTGCTATAGCCCTCCTAGAAGAGCTTCCACAGAATCCTTAGTGATTATGTTTTCATTCTGAACTCAAAATAGAATTCTTCTGTGCACTCTATGCACTTTCTCAATGCCCTCTTGGTAGAGATTCATAGAACTTCAGACGTTTTGTCTTCTCTCTGTTCCCTCCTCTGCACAGTTCGACCTCCAAGGTGTTCAACAACCTTGAGGTTTCTCCCTGAGTCAGTGACTCCAGCTGGTGCACCCTTCTGGAACGTCTATGTTTGAACTCTGCAGAATTCAGAAGTGCACTCCTTGCACTGGCTTGCAGAACTCAATGACCACCTGGCAGAGTTCTCCAAAATCCTCAGTGACTCTATCTGCTCACCGAACTCGAAATAGAGTTCTCCTCAATGCATCCTGTGCATCTACTCAATGCCCTCCTGGCAGAGCCTTTACATAATTCTCAACAATTTTGCTTCTCCTCTCTGTGCTCTCCTCTGCAAAGTTTCTCCTTCAAGTTGTTCAGAAACCTTGAGTCTTCCTCCTTGAGTCAATGACTTTAGCTAGTGCGCCCTTCTGGCACGTCTTTGTCTAAAATTCCGCAGAATTCAGAAGTGCACTCCTGCACTGGTTTTCAGAGACCACAGTACTCTATCATGCACTCTTGCATGAAACCACAAAGAATCCAAACTTGAAATCAAAGAACTCTCAGATAGGAAAATATATCTATCCCTACAAATGCACATATAACATGCATTTACAACATATCATCAACACATAAAGGCATTCATTCATGAACTCACAAACACATGAACAACAACATGCAGGAAAAACTGCTATGATTGTATTAATATGAAATATCTCTTTACAATGTGAGCTCAGACTACAACAGAGTCACGACTTCCTCTCTTCTCCTTATTCATTATGTTCTTCTCTTCCTAAACTAAATCTAGATTCAAAGAAGATCTTTTTACAAAAAGGGGCTCCTCGAGCTCTTCCCTCCATCTCACCAACTCTCATTAATTTACATTCAATTACATTGAATAGCTGTCTAGTCTAAATTGGATCTAGATCTCAGCCTTACAACCATTTAAGGCAAACTTTGTCTAAAGCCTGCGCACATGCATGGATTTTGGCTCTACCAGCCTTACAACATTTAATACAATTTTGAAACTTTGAAAAACGAGAGGGTTGCACCTCTCTCCTTCCATTGAATGTGCACTTTGATGTGTTGGCTAGCTGGCACATAGCTGGGTTGGAGTGATGCTCCTGCATCAATATGAAGTGTCATATGGAGTGCCATTTGGAAGACCGAATGGAGTGCCATCTGGACGACCGGATGAAATTCCATGTGGAGGGTCGGATGAGGTATATATATTATAAATGACCATGATTGCATGCAGAAATGATCATTCAAATTGATACACTTGTTGCAATGGCAAGTTAAGATGGATTTAATGGTATGTTATTTAAAAATCATGTTGATAATTAATATAAAAGTTTTAATGCATTTTTATGATCAAATGTCCAAGTCGAAGACTTGGACATTGATATAATTCTAACATAATTGAATTTTCCTCCAAAGTACACCATTTGAATTTCAAATGTTGCGTAATCATAGTCGCACATGGAAATTGTGTGTGATGAATTCACTCACGAATTTAACCGTTTCCACCTCCATTGCATTAAAAATCAGGTGTTTTTCCCCAATTGCCATTTCACTCATCCCCTTCTTGATGTGTCATGCTCACCCTCTTCCCAATTCTTTTCTTCTTCTCATCCTTCATGTTGTAACCATGCCTAAAAAATATGAACCTTCCTCCTATGTCGAGCTTCTGGCCATTCCCGAATTCGCAGAGTGTAGAGAGATTTTCCTTCGTGCAAGGTGGGGACCATTCATGGCTAGTCTGCAGGGCCACAATGATGGCATCTCACTACAATTCTCTCTTGGGTTTGAGGGGAGGCTAGCACACGTAGGGTCTCTGGCCTTATTTGTTTCTGAAGAATCAATTCCCTCAACCATGAAAATTGCCATGGGTTGGAGATCGATGGTTCAAACACAATCAATTGCCACGTCCAAGCTACAACAGAGTATTCAAGCCTGAATTCCAAAACGTTTCTGGAGCCAAAGGGTACTCAAAATAATGGATCAAGGATGAATTGATTAACCCCCTGATCGTAATTACCAAGCTTATCACTTGTGAAGGTAGGTACTATGTTTTCAAAGCTTATCATTTTTGTCTATTAGCCCATTTCCAATTTAATAAACCCCTGAATTTTCCTTTCTACTTCTGGAAAAGTCTTGAGAAAATTTCTTCCCAAGTTCATAAAAACTTGGCCAAACCTCACAATAGTCTTTTCCACCACGGCCTCATCAAATTGCTTGTCATAACTGAATTGAGAAAACAGGGCAAGACATGGGATGAATTCCTTGACCAATTCTCAAACCCCCATCTCACAGTCAAGACCAGCAAGAGATCATTTGATTTAGGGGTTGTTACTCCATGTAAGCCTCATTCTCCAAAGACTCCAAACCCTCCAACTCAAACTATCTCTCTATTTGGTCAAAAGGCCAAAAAAATTGTTGATTCCCTTGTAGCCTCATCAGGTAAGAAAACTAAAAATCCTGCTAATAATTCCTCATTGCCTTCAACACCTGTTAATTCTCAACCTAAGAAGTTACAAGATGCATTTCAACAAGAATTTCCTTGAGTCCCTACAAATAGAAGAGGATCCAATGAGTTCAAAGGGGTGTTATAACCCTAATTTTCACCAGACATACTTACCTGACATCAGGCCATCTCATATGCCTTCTATGCCAAGCCAGTACTGAACAACTCTTCTTAAAAAACACCCTTTTTAAAGGCCCACGCACCCAGATCCACTACAACCTGCGTGTACACTCTAGCTGACCCACTACATCCCGCGTGTACCTACAAAAGCACGAAAAATGGAAAGTTGTTGACGGAACACACAGTTTTGGGTAAGTTAACTAAAACTTTTGACCATGCATGACCAGTCACTCAACTAAATACCTAGCTTCTTCTAGCCTATAAAAGAAGGGTTACGGGTCCCATTTTAAAGAAGGAGAATCATAGTAAATAAACTCTACCCGAATTCATATTCCCCTTTTGCCCAAGATTCTGCAACCATTTTGTGATTTCAACGAAGAAGAGAAGCAAGTGTGTTAGCAGTTGGTGCATAGTAAAAGAGGATCCTAGGACCAGATTCATGGAGCGGTGGTCGTCTTCATCATTGTAAGTTGCTTTAGTGAAGTTAATAATAAAGAAGTACTTTTCCCATACCACCATATGAGGTTTTTATTGTTTATTGCATACATGTTGATTAAATATCTAACCCATTAATCCATAGATCAAATGCATGTGGAGTTCTTTGTTTGTCTTTTGTGAATGCAGGTCATCCTTGGGAGGAGAGTTGCAGTCAAAGAGCGACCAAGCGTGAAGAGGGATCGATATCAAACGCCAAAAATAAGGTATGTTCACTTGATCTTCTTAACTGTGTATTTTCTTAAGAATAATGGGGATTAGGTCTGGGATGATGGTAAAAAGTAGGAATCTTTAGGTATTTTTTGCATGCATGATAAAACCCTAAGTGTTAGTCCATAGGGGGATTTCCCACTCACAACAGAATTGGTGACTGTACTGGGCACATCTCTCAGGTTTTCTGGGGATACTTTTTGGTAGTTTTAAATTGGTTTCATCACCTTTTTTCTAAGTTTCTGCAAGAGTTTGATCTAGTAGGGATTTTGGTCTTCCATACCAATATTCCCTGCTTTCTTTGCTTGGTTTCATTCTCATTTTGGAAATTCACAGAGTTACATGCGGCCTGTATAAGGCCTTCCTGTGTGTACACACGCCCAACCTTCACACAACCCGCATGGACATGCTAGCTGATGAAGTGATAGTAGCGTGGTTAAGTTCATAAATTTTTTATTAAAGAGGAAGTCATCCTCTTCCCTGTCAGAAGTGATCCTTCTCAGGGGTTTTCTGAAACTCATTTTGGTCTCTGTTTTTGCAGTTTGTAGCTTAGGTACCACCTTAGATTGGTTTTTTTCTATGAAATTTTCCTTGAATTGTTTTCTTTTTTCTGTCAAAGTAAGTTTCTAAGTCTTCAAGAGATTCTAGTTCTCAATACTAGTAGTCTCTGCCAGTGCTTGATTGCTTGTATTTTCATTTTTGAAGAGTTTCAGAGGTACACGTGGCTTGCATAAGGTCTGCACGCATGTACACGCGCCCTGACTTTTCACAACTCACGTGCACACGCTGGCTGTTGAACTATCAGCAGTGTGCCTGTTGAGAAAATTCTTGGGAGGTAGTCATCCTATTCCTTGTCAAGAGTTATACCTCTCAGGGTCTTGGTCTCTGTCATAGCAGTCGACAACTTAGGTCTGATCATAGCAATAGCTTTCTTTTTCATTAAAAAGTTTTCCTCAAAAGTTTTTCTTTCATAGGGTTTTTAGACAAGTGTGAGAGTCTTCTTTCATCAATTTGTGTGTTATTGTCAATAAATATTTGTGATGTACGCTTAGGCCAGAAGTTTTCTTGGTCTTTACTTGTCGTCATTTTTCCTTTTTTCTTTACGAGCATTAAATAAAAAAAAACTCTTTTATTTCTTGATTTGGTTAAGTAGTTGTTGGTTTGCATAAATAACCAGGAAAAGTTTTGTTTTTATAAGTTATTGGCTATTTACTTAGGACAATAAGTAGCTCATAGTCAAGAGAAATCTTGTTTTGAGTCTGCTATTCAAAGATCTTAGAAAATTTTGTTTTTTTTTTGTTTAAAAAGTTGATTGAGAATTTTGTCAAGAAGAAGTTATTTTGTTTCCAGTTTTCTGTTTATTCTTTCTTTCGTCTCTCAAAACATCACTAGTTTCACTTTCATAACCTTTGACTTAAGATAAGCCATAAAAATTAATGATTAATTAAAATCAACTAGACTTTATGTTTGTAGGGCTCATTCACTAGTCTAGGCTAGAGCCTTGATTTAGGTTTGAGAGGAAACTCTTCAAGGCTGCAAAACATACATCAGAGTCTGTGCTAGGGAGTGTTAAAATTCCAGTATCGTGAAATTTATCTGGGACGCCCCTCTAACATAAGGAATAAACACGAGGTCACGTGTGGAAAGGTAGCAAAGATAACCCCTCCAAATCTGTACCAAGCGTAGTGGGGAACGGATATAGAGGGCTTGTCTTGGGATTCCGTCGATAGAATTTTCCACAAAGCTTCGTGGGTCTCAAATCCATTCGAGGTCCTCAGTTGTCTTCCAGACCACTTGTTTTCGATACCCTTGGAAGGTTTCACGCTTGTTATCCTGCTCATTGCGGTCCACCCGACTGTCGACTGTACCTACCTGTTGACTGTTCGCGCACTGGCAACCTAGTTGCCATTATTTTTAGGGACTTACATAGGTGACTGCGTGGGTATACTACGGTACCTAGGGAAAACATCGGGCCATTCTTTGCAGAGAATCCCCGAAGGGTGGTTCCGAGTTCGAGTTTCCCTTGCACCGATAAGTTTCTCTAGTGTTGGTTGTTGTAACTATTCTTCCAAATAGTTTAGTCATTGCTTGTTTTATCTAGTAGGGACTTTTTCTAGTGTGTGTTTTTTTTAAACAAATAGAAGGCCCTAGTGTGTCTTTGATCTTCTCACACATTGGAGGATCATGAGCTCCACTAGTCACGAAGGCTTCTTGGCCTGCCACCAGTTACACTGGAGCCACCCCCCGCCACCGCTAAGGCGAAAGCCAGACCAACAAGGGTCTTTTGAAGCGATCAGGTCACAGGAAACTGTGTCTGACCAACATCCAGAGGAACCAACCATTTCATAATTTGGAGATGAAGCTCTTGGTCCATATGAAACTCCAACCACTAATCTTTCGATGCCCATCATCATACGGATTTATCCATACGAGCGCCAGACAGTGTCACACGCAGCAATGGAAACAAATGTTGCCACTTCTTCTGGGAATTCTTCTATTCCCACTATGGTTGTCACCACAGGGGGTGTTCCACCTCTTAATCCACCATTGTCAGTCCGAGACACCATGGTCTTGATTGCCTCTACCTCAAGAAGTGGTCTGATCCCATCTTTGGTGGCGGCCACCACTCCTTCCACACAGAGTGTGACAAGCCCTATGTTCTCATACAGGATGCCTAGCTCAGGTACAAGACCTATACTCTCCTACTCCACTTTATAGACTTTAGGTCTAGGGGCAAGCAGCTCTATCACTCCTCTGCAAGGACTCATGGGGGGCACACTAGCCCCCTTTAACGCTTTCCCTTATGGAGGAGGTCATATACCTCCTTCGTCCCCTTCGCTCAGTGGTGCCCACCAACAATCTGCCAGGCCGAATGCACACCATAGTTCATTCGGAGTAGGGAGTCAAGGACCACCTTCTCATAATATGCCGGTAGGTTCGACACCATTTTATTTGTTCGATGTGTTTGGTAACAACACTTTCTTGTTAGCTTCTTTCCCGGTTGGGGGAAACCCCAGTTACGGAAAACCTAATCCTATGCAGGGTACTATTCCTGCACAGGGGGCACACCCAGGAACTTCCTCTGCATCAAGACCTTGGAATTATTGGTGAGGATCAATTCCCTCATCAGGAATGTCTATTGGGGGAAACTCTTTTCACAACCAATGGAACCCCGAGCAAGGTGCAGTACCTATGTCCATGGAATCGGCATGGGGCAACCCATCCCAAAGTGCTCAGAATGTAATGCATGCCCAACCATCTACGTCCTATTTTGGGAATCATCCGATGATGTCTCCTCAAGTGCACAATCTGTACACTGGTCATGGCCATGGTTTTTACTAGAACCCAGGCCAGCAACCCAACTTTTCCTGGCAACCTGGTGCCAGTCAAATTCCAAGCCCCTTTTTCCATGGTTATCACCAACAACCTAGACTACCTTTCCTAGCAACCTTGCATTTGCCAGACTTAACAAGGTTGTTGAATGACCCTATCTATCATGATCTGTGTTGGCCCCCTATGCCGACGAAGTTTCCTTCGGACATATCAAAGTTTGAGGCCAAGCCTAACGAAGATCCGAGAGATCATGTGACTACTTTTCACCTTTGGTGCTCATCTAATTCGTTAAAATATGACTCCGTACAATTGCGATTGTTTTAACGTACTCTCATTGGGAGTGGTGTGAAATGGTACATTGAGCTTGATCGCTCAAGATACTCTTTCTTCGGCGAATTGGCAATGGTTTTCCTAAACCATTTCCAATTACCTGTGAGATACGATGCCGGCACAGAGTTGCTGGCCAATTTCGAACAGATAAAAGAGGACCATATCTCTGACCACATCCGAGAATGGAGACACTGGAAGAGTTTGATTAAGGTGCCAGTCCCACCAGCATTCCTGCTAGAGTGGTTCCTTAAGTCTTTGGTCCCACATTTATCCAAAGACATCGCAACATCGGGAGTGTTTTCCGAGGAAGATGCAATCATGAGAGCTCAATAGCTTGAGCTAATCTATTCTCAGTCTAGTCTACTATACAAGATCTTGCTAGATGTGCCATGATCAATACTTGATAAAACCATATAGAGAGTTGGACCACATGCCGATGGTATTGTTGGTTCAGCACAAACAAAGCCCATCAAACAATTGACTAAACAATTGCAACAATTGTCTATCCATCATACCGCGACCAACCAAACTACTATTCTAGCTGCTCCCCCTACCCAAACGTCAGATGTACATGGCGTGCAATCAGCAAATCCAAAGGCCACCCAGCAGCCTGATGGAAAGAAGAAACAATGTAAGAAGGGTAAGGGGGATAAGAAACCCACTAATAATGTTGGCAGAGGCAACACCGAGAAAAGGAAGTCGAGGTATCCATGTAATCTGTGCACGAAAGATCACCCGACTCACCAATTCCCTCAGCTTGCAGAGGCCCAAAAGTTATTGTCACAACAGTAGCCCGCTATGTTAACAAACCCATTTCAACATGGTCAAAATCTAACTCAAGCCTCTACAAGAACGGAAGGGGGCAGCCAAGGACCCCCTCTGTCTTCAAACAATCCTGCATCCACGAATGTGCATATGATGAAAGGTGATGCCTATATATTGACTAGAGCACCTGATTACAGCAAGCCAAACACCTGTGAGAAAGGTAAAGAAGTTGAAACCCCATCTCTTCCTCTTCATATCGAGAAGATGTTGGGAGAAACCATGACATGCATCCCAAAAGGTGCGATTAAGAAAGCTTCTCATAACCCAAATGTAAGGGTCGCCCAGAACTACTCTGTGGTGGAGGATTTGTCTCAAACCCCTTGTGCGATGTCGGCTTTGGAAGTCCTCCAGAGCTACCCTTCCCAGAGAAAGGCTCTATAAGCCACTTTAGGATCCAGTGATACTGGTAATCTGGGTACGATCATGCTTGATACAACCAACTTGAAACTTCATCTCCCTTACCACGTAGCATTCCAAATAGTCATGGCCTACACCACAAAAACTTTTACTTGGAACATTTTCCGCACGGTGGTTGATGAGGGAACCTCAACATGCGTAATGCCTTTGGCATGTTGGAAGGCCATTGGCCAGCCTGTTTTGTCTTCGTCACCTACTCTTCTTACCGCTTTCGATGATCGTTCGTTCTGACCACATGGAATTATCCCCTCTTTTCCCATGCAGTTAGGAGGGAAAACCATGTGTGTCGAGGTTGAAGTGGTCAATGCAGAGCTTGACTACAATCTCTTGTTAGGGAGGAGTTGGACCTATGCTATGCAAGCAGTAGTCGCTACAATTTTTTGGGTCTTGTTGTTTCCACACGAGGGATGAATCGTGACCATTGATCAGTTGTCCTTCTCCCGTCCTGACCCTTCATTGGGGGCATCCGCAGTCCCAATGATTGATAACCCTCAACCTGACGTCGTCAACATAGGGGTTTGTTTGTGCCCACCTTTGATGGGTACTTTCGATTACCCACCTCCTCAAGGCGATGTTAAGTTCATATCTGACCACCATAAGGTTGAGATTTTTCAAGTTTCGTCATTTTGCACAACTTACTTTAACGATCCATGGATTCTCCCTTCCCCATCAGCCACGATGGAAGGGATAGGGAACCATGGTATGTCCATGCCCTTGTACGTGGTAGAAGTGGTGTACTCTTTAGTCCAACAAGCTTCCACCAACCCTGATCCAACTCCTGCACAAGAGTTAGATCCAAGTCTAGAGCGTATTTGGGCTCAAGGTTCCCTCACTGATACAAATTCTTTAGACTTAGTCTTGCCCTCAGACAAATCAATTATTGAAGTAATGACTAGTCCGGACAAACCCTGGGACAATCTCCATCATAGATCTTACTTCCGCCCAGAGTTAAGAAGAATTGAAGTAGGGGAATTCACCTCGACTATGACTGGATATAGGTCTTGTCCTATCAATCCTTTGGCTACATATGTTGTTTATGCGGAGGGTAATATGGAAACCATAGCCGAAACCATACCTATAAACATCTCTAGAACCCCTGGCGTTGTGGAGAATGTTTTCGTCGGAGTTGACTGTTCCCCCGAAGGGATTCAAATCTACATGGATTTATTTAAGGAATCCCGCAACGTTTTTGTTTGGTCTTATGAGGAAATGCCAAGCATCTATCCAAAAATTGTTGAACACGAAATCGCGACTTATCCTAACACTAAGTCGGTTCGGCAGAAGCTTCGTTCGGTTAATCCTAAGAAAGCAGAAGCTATTAAGGTTGAAGTAGAGAAACTTCTCAAGGCAGGTTTTATCTACCTCGTCCATTTGACCCAATGGGTGTCAAACCCCATGTCGGTTAACAAAGAGCAGGGTATGATTCACGTATGTACGGACTTCCGTGATTTGAACAAAGCCTGTCCAAAAGATAATTTCCCCACACCATTTATTGACTAGATAGTCAATGAATGCGCAGGTTGTGAGGCATTTTCTTTCATGGATGGTTTTTCGGGATATAATCAGATACAAATCAAACCCGAAGACCAACACAAAAAAGCATTCACTTGTCCATGGGGTAAATTCACGTATCGTAAGATGCCTTTTGGTCTGAAAAATGTTGGAGCTACCTTTCAGCGAGCCATGTCTTTTTCTTTCCATGATCTCAAACATATCATTTAGGCCTACTTAGATGATTTATCATCATTATCTCGTAAGATAATTGATCATCCCACGCACCTCCGACTTATCTTTGAGCAATGTCGCTACTTTTGGATTCGCTTGAATCCCAACAAATGCAGTTTTTGCGTGACATTCGGCCATCTACTAGGTTTCATAGTTTCAACAACAGGGATCATGGTCGATCCTCTCAAGGTTGAGGCAATAGTTCAGTTGCCTCCCCCACGTACAATCCTTCAACTTCAGATTCTACAGGGAAAATCGAACTTTTTGCAGTGTTTCATTGCAAACTATGTCGAGCTCACAAAGGGATTTATGCACTTATTGAAGAAAGACGTTCCTTTTCATTGGGATGATGTCACTCAATGCTTCTTCGAAGCATTGAAACATGCCCTCACAACTACCCCTCTGCTTCGGCCACCCAATTATAACAAATATTTCTTATTATACTTGGCTGCAGCAGAGTCAACCATCGCCATGGTCTTAGTTCAGGAGGATGATTTTCTCTCAGAATATGTGATTTATTACCTGAGTCGAGGCTTGGTTGGACCGAAACTCAATTATTCTCATATCGAAAAACTTGTGTTGGCAGCAGTCCATACTGTCCAACAGTTTTGTCATTATGTTTTGTATCGCAAGATCGTCGTCATTGTCATTGTGAATCTGTTTCAATACGTGTTGACACGACAGGTAATCGACGGAAAGATCAGCAGATGGATAGTTTTCCTCTAGGAATTTGACTGAGATTTCATTTTGGTGAAGTCCAAAAATTCACTGGTCTTTGCGGAACTCATCTCGGAACTTCTGGTCAAGTCAAGTGATGTTATGCCTGAAGAGTCACCTATTCAAGGAGACATGTTTTTGATAGCATCTTCAGACCCCTGGTATGGAGATATACTTGTCTATCTCTAGACTTTGAAGTGCCCCACCTCTGCTTCTCATGATGAGTGTCATTGTATACACCATTAGACCAAGAACTATCTCATACTCAAAGATACTCTGTATCGTCGAGGTGTAGATTGCATCTTTCATCGGTGCCTCACTCATGAAGAAGCGGAAATCATGCTTAATGATTTCCATACTGGAGCATGTGGCGGTCATTTTTTTGGGTTGGCAACAACCCAAAATATTTTACAAGTCAGTTACTTCTGGCCGACACTAATCAAAGATTGTATCGCATCAGTCAAGAAGTGCCACCCATGTCAAATCTTCTCACGAAAGATGAGGGCACATCCCGCTCCCATGTTTCCTGTCATCACTGTTGGCCCCTTCACCAAGTGGGGGATTGATTACACTACCTGCAACCCTCCTTCAGCAAGGGGGCACCTTTATATCATCGTAGCAGTAGACTACTTCACCAAGAGGGTGGAAGTTATGCCAACATTCAAAGATGATGGTGAAACTGCCACCCTCTTTTTGTTTAACTAGATTATAGATCGTCGGTGTCCCGAGAGAGATTTTCACTAACCATGAAAGTCACTTTCAAAGCACAATGATGACCAAGTTAACATCAAAGCTTGGTTTGAGGCAAGAACATTCATCACCCTACTATCCTCAAGAAAATGGTCAGGTGGAAGTTGTCAATAAATCTCTTAAGACCATCCTACAGCGAATGATCAATTCGGCCAAGTCAAATTGGCATTTGATGTTATACTCGGCATTATGGGCCTACCGAACGTCTGTTAATACTACAACCGATTTCTCACCTTTTCAACTCATTTACGAGCTAGAAGCATTCTTTCCCATAGAATGTGAAATCCCATCTTTAAAGTTGGAAGTGCAGTTATTTCTAGACACTTCACTTCTTGAAGAGCATTTATTATATCTCGAGCAGCTCAATGAGAAGCGTCATGATGCGGCCTTAGCTAACGAAGCTCACAAACAGAAATTCAAGTGTCAGTATGATTGGTCCATTCGTCCTCGGATTTTCTTGGAAGGTGACCTTGTTTTGGTCTACAACCAAGATAAGGACCCCCTGGGGGAAGGCAAGTTAAAACCCATGTGGTTCGGACCTTTCATCATAAAAGAGGTTCTAAAAAAGGGTGCTTATCGTTTGGTAGATTTTGAGGGAAATTCTTTGGCAGAGCCTAGAAATGGGCTCTAACTCAAGAAGTATTACTCATAGGTAGGTCACCTTGGGTAACTTTTTGTAACATATGTATAGTCTTTGTACTATTACTTTTTGGTTTCTTTTGGTTTTATGGAAGTGTCATTTTTATGTTATCTTTTGTCACTGTGGAAAATAACAATTGAATCAGAGGTGTTTGTTGGATTTACAGACGGCACTAGTCGACACACTCAGAGACTTGCCTCCGCAGCTTGGGTAATTTTTACACCTCAGGGCCAGTTGCTATCATCAGGAGGTATATGTTTAGACGACACCACAAACAATGTCGCCAAATACAATGCAGTTATTGAGTTGCTTCATGATGCTTTGTCACTTGGTATCTCTCACCTATGGGTTTATTTAGACGCTCAGTTGGTTGTGTCTCAATTAAATAGAGTCTACCTTGTTTATGATCCTACTTTACATCGAAGGTTCCTTAGGGTACGTCTCTTAGAATGAAGCTTTGATTATATTACATACTTTCATGTTCCTAGGAGATTAAATCAAGTCACAGATACTCTAGCTAATCAAATTTTAGATTGGCATCTCGCACACATATAAGAAGGACACACACATACACATGTAAATACCTTTTTAAAGCAAAAGTAATCCATAAGACATAAAAAAAGACATAACAATCCATATATAATATCAAAGTATCAGAGTACATGTGTGGGTGAAAGCGCCTCAAAAATACGTCTAGTAACGAGTCATGGGGCTTATGCCCTCAAAAATATACAAATAGTTCCCTCGACACGTGAAAATTCCATCCTAACTAAGGATGGGACCTGTTGGCTCTGTTGTAATGGTCAAAGGAGTTTTCCAAACACTGAAAAAGTTGGACCCACGTCCGTGGTGCCCCCACTACATGAGGCTGCATAGACGATGGCAGATCCTCGATCTCTGCCATGGGGACTGTGCAAGTAAGTGAGGTGAAGTTTCTCTCTACTCGTCTCAAAACTCTCTCAGCCTCACCGGCTGGAGGTACTCCTACTGCGGCTAGGGCTACCTCTGGTCGAGGACGTCGTGTGTTCCTCCCATAATACGTTGGTCGCATTGGCCCCACATCTGTACATAATAGACAGAGACCTGTCAGATACTCTGGTGTATAAAAAAAATGATATGTATATAAAACAACATAAAAATTACATATATTTAACAAACAAAAAAAAAAAAACAACGAAGAAAATTTACCCATCTCTCCTCGCTGCTCTCCGGGAGGTACCGGTATCTCGAGATATCTTGAGCAGTCAATCCTAGCATAGGGGTAATACTCTATGACCGGGATCTGTCGCGACAACCAAGCAAAAAAGTTGTCATCAAAGGCCTCAATGGTCCTTCCCCCTCGGTCGTAGCAGCACCACCACCCATCTGCATAATGAGGGAAGAGAGGCCTTGTGCCCTCATACCACCTCTCGAGGGCTGAAACTGGGCACTCTTTCAAAGAAGAAAGAGCAAAGAATCGTTCCAAACCTGAAGTTCCTCTGATTTTGCAACCGACAATCTATTAGCTGCCTCTTCATACAATCCAGTAATCTGGTGCTCCAGTAAAAAAATTGTGCATTTAAGCATTGAATTGCACAATTCATTTGTGCATGGGAATCCTGATGCAAAGCCACAGACCCAGTAATCCGCCTGATGAGAAACACTATCACCTGCAGTGATAAGTCTGAAATCTTTCTTATCGGTACTTGCGAGCTCATTATGTCTGTACCTGCCTCACAATGGAGTCCAGTCAACTCCGATATGTTGTGAGGCCCGAAGGGAAAAGTACGAAAATTGACTAGTTCCCCTCTCCTGGAGAGGCCAGTCAGAAAGTATATATCCTCTGTCGTTGGAACTAGAAACTGTCCCTCTAGCATAAATGCCTCTGCGTCAGGATGCCAATAATAAACCAAGGCATTCAATAGCCTAGGTTGTGCTCGCATAAAAGGACATAGAATAAAAATTAACAACCCACATTGCATTAATGTAGCAACAACATTAGGGTCCTCCCAAACCAACGCACGAATATCCTCATGCTCTCTTTCCCTCCAGTGAACATACATCCTGCAAAAAACCAAGTTCAGGAGAGTTAACTCTTGCTTTTTTAAATTTTTTTACATTAAATGAAGGGTCCACGCAGGTTGTAATGTTGACAGTAGCATGTACACGTGTGTAGTTTTTCCTCTACCCACATGTACACTCGGGTTGTCATAAGACAGCCCGCGTGGACTTAGGGTCAACCTTTTAAAAGGTCGACGCCCCTCCAAAAAATGAATTTAAATGCATAAAGAAATAATTAAATTGCAATAGCGGGTAGTGAGTACTTACTTGGTCCAAGCGAATGGTCATTTCGTCCACTAAAGCTCCCGAAATCAACTCTTTTCACAAAGTGGTAGTTTTGGTTTTTTGTCAATTTCTCAATTAGCAATGGTGATAATGAGCTGTCAACTTCTATTTATAGACTTTTTTGGCCTCTTTTTATCAATTTTTTGGACCCTTTTGTCATTTTTCTAAACTGAAAATCATTTAGTATGGTTCAAGAGTTTTCTTTGGATTGTCACGAGAAGTGTTCTTTGGGTATTTGAAAAATTTTGTAGTTTTGGGTCATTTTGAATGTCCTTTGGTAAAAAGTCATTTTTTCAACTCATTGCATTTAAGTTAGGATTCCACATCTACTTCCTTCATCTTGTTGTCTTTTTCGCTTTGCCATAGGATTGATCCCATCGAATTGCAACATGAAACCATCATTGTTGCTTTAGAAGTGTCATAATTTAGTGGTAGAGCTTACCTTAACATGGATGCCCTAGGTAGATCCTGGTTGCATTTTGGTGTCCATGTTGTCACTAACGACTATAGGTTTGGGAGTCCTTATTAGTTTTTCCTGATTATGAGTTTGAGCCTCATTTGCATGATTCCTTATCACTCTTGACCTCACCCTTGAGACTCCCAGAACATAACGGGTCTTCTTTTAAGCTCTTTTTAGACCCTCTAAATGTGAAAAGATTGTCGAGCGATCTTGTTGACCTTCACGCTCGCTAAATTGAAATTTGAAGTCATGTTTGTCTGGCGGTAGTTTACCCCTTTTTCAGTCCGGATGGTCAACTATACGAACAAAGGTATACTATAGAAGCCTCAGTTCTCTAGAAGAGTACTCTCAGGTATAATTTTAACCCTTTTTCGGGCCTGAGGGACTAAATTTACGAAAAAGGCACCCACACGGCTCCATAGTTAAGCTCTTTTCAGATTCCCTAAAATTGAAAAGATCATCGAGTGACCTTATTCTTTCACACTCATTAAAATGGTCTGGAAGAACATTTCTGACGGAGTCCATAGTTAAGATTTTTTCAGACTCCTTAAAAATGAAACAATTGTTGACTGATCTTGTCTTTATCACACTCGTTAAAATGGTTTTGAATAGACATTTGGTCGGTGCTAGTTTACCCCTTTTTCGAGCCGACTAGACTATCTTCGAAAAAGGTACCCCAACGGAGTCTCCTTTTACGTTTTTTCAAACTCTCTAAATATGAAAAACCGTCAAGCTTACCTTCTCTAGGCTCGTTAAAGTTATATCAAAGGATGTTACCATTGTGTGTCTTGTTACCCACATACCTGCGTCTTTGGCCTAATGCTGGCTACATGTTTCTCTCAACTGAACCATCTAAAACATGCCTGATACACAAGCCCTGTAGCACTTTGCCTTTGCATCTTGACACCTTTGGCCCCGGGAGGAATTTTTTCGAGTGTCCTTGCTCTGAACATCAGTCTTGTGCCTACACCTAGAACTAGTATGTTTGCGACACTCGTTCCTCCTTTGTAACGTAGAATTCTTTTATTCTTTTTCCAAAATTATTGAAAAGGACAAAAAAAAATCAAGTATACCCCAAAAAGAGGAAGGGAAAAGTATTTTCTTTCTATTGGCAGCACAATGAGTCGCCTTGGAACAAATCTATAAATGTGTTGAACCTGCACAAAATAGATCTAGCTAAACAATAATACACACATTTGCAGAGAGATTTGGAGAAGGAAGAAGAAGGAGAGAAAGAATGGAAGAATTCTCATTAACTGTATTCCACACTCAAAGAGTGAATAATTTACAATATATATAGAATAAATGAGTAACTAATGAGCCATAGTGGTGGTCTAGATTAATCTGGACACACACCAACAGTTACGGGAGTGAACTGCCACCTAGTCTAGTCTCTCAGGCAGTTACGGGACTGAACTGCCACCTAGTTGAGTTAACTAGTCAACGATTCTTCAATTAACTGATTGAACAAAGAGTAGTGAGTTGGTGATGATCCAAATGTTGCATGGTGAAAAAACTAATGCAACATCTAAACTCAACTCAACTAGTCAAACTGAAGTGTCAACTGAAAGAGAATATTCTCCAGGTGGAATATTCTCCCCTAAAATATAGGAGACTAGATAATGACTAATTATGACTAATAAACAAGTAAAAATCTTAGGAAAAATAAATCCTAAGTGTGTGTGATGTAACTCCAACACTCCCCCTGAACATCACTATGGTGAAAATAAAGAATGGGCCCCAGCTACGAGGCCATGTTAGGTATCCAAATACAAAAGATACACTGAACTAAACGAGAAAAGAGGGAAAACCTCATGGGAACAAAACCCCCCCTCAAATTACAATGCATAAAATAAAAAATTAGAAGGAACAAAAGGTAGTTGCTAAGCAACCATGTCCTTCACTCCAAGAAGACTTTGCAACTGTGAACGTTTGTGCTCTTTGAAGATTTTGTTGAAGATGTAGATGTCTACATGGATCTGATGAAGTATATGCATCATTGATATTTCCACACATATCCACTTTATCTTCTTGTAATGAATAATATCCAAATAAATTTTGGATGAAATTTTGAAAACCGTGCGGCCGTTTCCAGAAAAATGCTGAAATTTGGTTGATTTTAAAACGATCATAACTTCACTTTCCAGACTCCGTTTTGAATGATTTGTTTTTTTAAATTGGATATTTTCCCGAGGGGAATTCAAATATGCAATTTTTTTTCGCAAATTGTTCTCAGAAAATATCATAATGGTGTCCGATGTGCGCGACTCTCTTTTTGTCTCCTGACATGCATGCATGGTGCATGCAAAAGTGTCTGCATGTGACTCCTAAGATGCATGCCATATATATTCCACATGAATTTCAGAAAATAAATCTAAAATGGAGTAGACATCATCTTCAATTAATGGAATACAAATTTCTGCAAAAACTTTTCTAGAAGACTCTTTAGAATAAGAGGCTTGATCTTCTGACGGTTTCTCTTCTGGCTCTATCTATTTGACCTCCTGTATGAAATCTTCACAATATTCTTTATTCCCAAATAGAACCTCCAATCTGGTCTATAATTCATTTGGAGTTAATCCTTGTGATTCTTCATATACTTGATGAAAAAGTTCGGGAGAAACAGACATGCCAATACTTCCTGTGGCCATATCTTGTCTATTGAGAAAGTCATCTCATCGATAGAATCAGGCTCTACTTACATTTCCATAGTTATTCAGTACAAGCCTCTGCATCTAAGATGAAGAAGAATTTTTGGCTTCCATTCCAAATATTTATGAGGCGTGAGAAGTATTTCCGACGAATAATCCATCTTTTTTTTGTCTTCAATATTTTGTACCTGCAAAAAATGATTTGGTGTAGATTTTGCTTAGCAATCCATTGGCTCTGATACCATGTAAATGTGTTGAACCTGCACAGAATAGATCTAGCTAAACAATAATACACACATTTGCAGAGAGAATTGGAGAAGGAAGAAGAAGGAGATAAAGAATCGAAGAATTCTCATTAACTGTATTCCACACTCAAAGAGTTAATAAGTTACAATATATATAGAATAAATGAGTAACTAATGAGCCATAGTGGTGGTCTAAATTGAACTAGACACACACCAATAGTTAC